>CABHPP010098517.1:30301-80984 GCA_902168425.1 Peromyscus attwateri | reverse complement strand
TTTAACCATTATATTTGAGTTTTGGTTGGTTGGTTGGTTGGTTGGTTGGTTGGTTTTTTGAGACAGGGTTTCTCTGTGTAGCCGTACCTGTCCTGGAACTCATTCTGTAAACCAGGCTGGCCTCGAACTCACACAGACCTGCCTGCTTCTGCCTCCCGAGCGCTGGGATTAAAGGTATACGCTGCCACCGCCTGGTTTCTCTTAGCTGGTTTTTAATGCAAAGCAAGCACTCTCTAGATTTAGCTGCTGATTATTGGTTTTTAAAAAAAAATTATTATTGGGGCTGGAGAAATGGCTCAGCAGTTAAGAGGACCCAGGTTTGGTTTCCATCACCCACACAGCAGCTCACAACTGTCTTTAACTCCAGTTGAAGGGGATCTGTCACCCTCTTCTGGCATTCATGGGCACCAGACATGCAGATGAAACATTCGCATCAAATTAAAATAAACCTTATAAAAATACTTTTTATTGTGAGGCAGACATGTGGAGGTCAGAAGACGTCTGTGGTATCAGCTCCCTCCTTCCCCCTTCTCACGGTTTCTGGAGATTGAACACAGGTTGTCAGGCTTGTGGGGTGAGCACACCGAGCCACTTTGCTGGGCCCTTTTTTTTGGGAGTGGTGAGGTGGGTGGAGGATCTCACTATGTAACATTAACTGGTCAGGAACTCATTATGTAGACCAGGCTGTCCCCAGACTCACAGAGCTTGATCCTCCTCTGCCTCCCAAATGCTGGGGCTAAAGGCATGCACTACCATGCCGGCATCCGGATGTCATTCTTTAATGACAGCGTCTGTAAAGGTTGACATCAGACTATGTGACTGTGTGGCCAACGCCTTGCTCTTCCTTCATGGGTGTCGCTGCAGCTCCTGCTGGACTAGGACCTTGGCCCTCCCTTGAGGTCTGCACTTGGTAGGGGTATCCTATACAGATAGGCCAGTTTTAATAGATTGAAGGGATGTCTGTTTGCGTTCCTGTCTGCACTCTGCCCACTCGTTAACACAGAGGTCATTCAGAACCTCTTTGAGTGCCCGATGTACACTTGCATCTATCACATAATGCTCTTTGCACTAGATGTGGTTCTCAACCTATGGGTCACAACCCCTTTAGGAATCAAACAACCTTTTCCCAGGGGTCACAAATCAGTTACCCTGCATGCCACATATTTGCATTACAATTCATAACAGTAGCAAAAATGCAGTTTGAAGTAGCAAAAAAAAAAAAAAAAAATAGGCTTGGGGTCACCACAACCTGAGGAACTGTATTAGAGGGTGCAGCATTAGGAAGGTTGAGAACCCCTGCACTAGATAAAGCTGAGTTGTCACACACTGGGAGAGGCCTACAGAGATGACTTCAGGAGTCCTGTAGCTCAGAGCCAGGCAGCATCCTGTCTTCCAGATGTCGACAGTTTCTTGATGGGCAGCTCTCTGTGACATTACACTTGTCACATGGTACAGCTGTTCCAGGGGATATAACTGGTGGGGAGTCTTGGAGGGTCTTGCTTGCTATGTTGATTTTTTTAAGTGTACAGATTTATAGTGATGAGCATGGTCTCAATATTGTACAGCCACCCCCTTTATCTAGTTCTAAAACATTTCATCACCTCAAAGAAAATCATGGGTCCATAAGCACTTCCCAGTCCGTCCCCCGCTTCAGCCCCTGGTATCCACTAACCTCCAGATCTGCATATTCTGCACATTCCATGTAGCATATAACATTTTCTGTAATATATGGCCCTTTGTGTCTGGCTTGTTTGACTGAGCACAGTGTTTTTGAGATTCACTCACATTGTGGCATTTGTCACTATTCATTCCTTTTTATGATTGAGTGACACTCTATTACAGATCCCAAAGTTAGTTTTATAGCTACGGCAGAAGTTTTGATTCTAGCACTAAGGGCTGTTTCACAGTAAAGATACCATGTCTATTCTTAATAGAGGGCATGGCAGATTTGTCTTTCTCTTAAGGCTTTTTAAGTAGCCAGTCTTCCCATAGGGAGATTGTCAGATTCATAAAAAGATACTGTCTCCTTCAGTTGTCAGATAACTAGGATAGTGTATAAGATCTGTCCTAATTTAAATTTGATCTTAGCCAAGAATGTACCTTGGATTCTTTGTCAATTCTTTTCAAAGGCTCAGTTTTAAGGAATAGTGTGCAGAATATATTCCCCCAAAACCTATATTGGAGCAGCTGATTAGAGCCAACAAGCCAGGCCTGTATAAAGTTTTATTTGCATGTACATAGTGTCTGAGCCATTGACCTTTACTCTTCGGTGCTGAGTATGTGTGAGAGACTACATGACTATAGCTTGCAGTATTCACTGTCTGTGCCTTTGTCTCAGGAACCCCATGTACTTGTAGTATATAATAGTGGTCATCAGAATTTACCATGTCAGAAACTTATATTTCAAAATAAACGTATTTTAGACTTTGTAAAGAGATGGCTCAGCTGTCAAGAATACCTGGCTGCTCTTCCAGAGGACCAGGGATCAACTCCCAGCACTCACATGGCAGCTCAGTCATCTGGAACTCCAGTCTTGGGGTATCCCACACCCTCTGCTGGCCAGCACGGATACTGCGCACACACAGTGCACAGGTATAAAGCAGGCAAAACACTCATACACATGAAAGTGATAAATAAAAATTCCAAAATCTTCTAAAGATTTGCAGCTGGGAAGTGGAGGCACATGCCTTCAATCCCAGCACTCAGAAACAGGCAGATCTCTGTGAGTTCAAGACCAACCTGGTCTACAGAGTGAGTTCTAGAACAGCCAGGACTACACAGAGAGGCCCCATCTGGGGATGGAGGTTGCAATAGTGAACCCATTTTCCCCCCTTACATCTATGAAAATATCTTACTGTCCGGCATCATAAAAGGCAAGTTCTTGTGCTCAGCTTGGCATCACACATACTAAAACTGGAACCATACAGAGAAGATTGGGATGGCACATGAAATGTTCTGTATTTTTTTAAAAAAGGTTTTGATCTTTATGTGTTCATCCTTTTTTTATATCACAAATAATCATGGAGTCCCTAGAGACCTCTCCTGCACACTCAGTGAGAAGAAGAGTGTGAGACTGGTGACATTCTAGAGGCTTAGGAAAACTGTTTCATCACTGTGAGACCCCGTAAGGTCTCAGCACCCAGGATCTGCAGTGCCTCCTCAAGCGTGCTGGATTTGACTGCATCGTCTTCTTCTGCCGGGTCAGCACACGAGTGTTTGGACATGAGCATGCAGTTTGCCTTAGGACTCTGGGATGTGCTCTGTTGTCTGTTGTTGATATTTACATCCTCACAGGGGGCATTGCACCTGTCTTATGTCATAAGGGGCTGTGAGGACCATTTCCCTCAGGATTGAGGCCAGGAGCACAGAACTATGCTGGATCCATTGGCAGATTTTTACATGTGATTACAAGAGATTTCCCTAACCTAATCCAGTTTTCTTCTTTGCTGTGGCAGCTAGGAGGCTTGGAGCCTGCTTTTCAGCCCATTTTCAACTCTTGTACATGGTATGCATGTCTTTTATTCTAACCCCATTCCTGCCTTGTCCCCCTTTATTTCTCCATCTACACCTTGCTATTCATTATGTATTTCTGTAAGCTAAAATTTATTCTGTGTTGCTATAAATTCTCATCTTTATTTGAACAAGATAAGTGTAATCCTCTTAAGTAAAAATTGTTCCCTTATTATTGTATAAAGCTTCTTTAAAATAAAAAAAAAAGCCTCAGGACAGGTGATATACCACTGTAGCATGGCACTTTGATAGCATGCATGAGGTCCCAGGTTTGATCCCCAGTACTACCAAATAAAGACACCTGTAGAATATGGACTCTGTTTTGATTTCTAGAAACGAGTAACGCTGCTGGTGTGACTTTCCCCAAGTTACCTTAGAGAAGTAGCCATGCTGGGCTGCAAGTATGCAGATGCTCTCCTGTTTCACTGGAGACTATATATAGCACCGTCACTTGGCAGTTTGATTACTTACTGCCGACCCACAGCCTCTGTCCTGCTTCCCACCTCACATGCAGTACTGTCGTGTTCATGTCATCAGAAGCTCTTTCTGTGCTTGTGGCACTTCTGCAGTGACCTCCAACGTAACTCTTAGTTATCTGTGTATTCCATCAGCATGGTTCTGCTTGTAATCCAGGGAAAGCCTTAAAACTAGGGCTTCCAAACTTTCCATTTTTCTCCCTATTCATTACAGCCCACACTTAATGGAAGCTAATGACTCTGCAGGCGGCCCTGTGATGGCATCAGGTCCCTGTGATGTTGACAGTACCTGATGTGTCACTGAGATATTGTGCTAATATTTTTAAAGGGGGGAAAGCTGTATTTTATACAAAAGGAACTAAGTAGATAAGAAAATGTTTTTCTTTTTCTTTTTTGTTATTTAAGACAAGCTTACTACATGGTCCTGGCTGGCCTGGAACTTTCTTTGTAGACCAGGCTGACCTCTGAATATCCACCTGCCTCTGCCTCCTATGTGCTGCAATTAAAGGTATGCACCACCATACTTGGCTAGCTTGCTTATTTATTTATTTACTTACTTACTTATAGACAGGGTCTCCCATAGAGCCCCTGGCTACCTTAGAACTCATTGCATAGAGGCTGGCCTTGAACTTGTTCATAGTCCTCCTACTTCTAGCTCCCAAGTTCTGGGATGACCGATGTACACCACCACTCCTGGCTTGTAGTATATTTTCTATAAAAGGTTGATTTTCATTAGTTTTGGAGATTAAACTTTTATATATTTGTTACTATAGAGACGCTATCATTTCCATTTTCAGAAGACTATATAGTCTTTTGAACTGATGAAGAGCAAGGTTTTGGTTCCTGCTATTCTGAAAGTTGAATCCAACAAGAAAAATAAATCAAGTTAAAATGTAGGTGTTAAGAATAGAGGCATGCCAGGTGGTAGTGATGCACACCTTTAGTCCCAGCACTCAGGAGGCAAAGGCAGGTTGATCTCTTGAGTTCTAGGCCAGCCTGGTCTACAGAGTGAGTTCCAAGACAGCCAGGGCTATACAGTGAAACCCTGTCTCAAAAAACACAAAAAGAACAGAGGTTGAGCAAACATGGCTTCATTGGCTTTCCCACCTTTTTTTTTTCATCCCAAAGCATAAACTTAAATCAACTCAGAAGGACAAAGTCCGCCAGTTCATGGCATGCACCCAGGCTAGCGAGAAAACTGCTATCTACTGCCTGACACAGAATGAGTGGAAACTAGACGAGGCTACAGACAGCTTCTTCCAAAACCCAGAGGCGTTCCACCGAGAGTCTATGAAGAGTACTGTGGACCAGAAGAAGCTGGAGCAGCTGTATGGAAGGTACAAAGGTAAGGGGTGAAATGGCAGCAAAGCCAACGCTGTGGTGAGCAGCACGGATGATACAGGGATGGACAGCACGGATGATAGAGGGATGGACAGTGTGGATGATGCTAGAGGAATGGGCAGCGTGGATGATGTTAGAGGGACAGACAGCACAGATGACAGAGAGATGGACAGCGTGGATATTAGAGGGACGGACAGCACAGATGATCTAGGGGATGGACAAGTTCCAGACACTCTCTTCTGGGATTAGTTCTAGAGCCCCCTCTCCTGAGCAGAAAGGCTGGAGATGAGGGAGAGAGTCAGAAGACTGACGACAAGCTAGCCTTCACCTAACCCCTCGATCCCTGTCCTGTACAGTGAGTGCCGTGACAGTCGAGCAGCTGCTCTTCCAGCTGTGCTGTGCCTGTTACTGCATTTTCCTCTCAAGCTCTTCTGTTCAGGCTAAAGCAGGGTTTTTGTTGGTTTTATTTGTTTGCTTTTTAATAGAACCTTTGTCCCATAAGCATGGTGGGGGTTTTCTCCATGCATAAGGCTGTCAGAAAGATTTCTGGTTTCATTCATTTCATTTGTGTCATATTTTTTTTTTCTTTGCTGGTGGGCACCGTGGCATATCCCAGCCCTTGGGAAGCTGAGACAAGAGAATTGCTGCAAATTCAAGGCCATCCTGGGATACACAGCAAAACCTGCTCTCAAAAGACAACAAGAGCATCATTCAGAGTAGAGTAGTAGGGCTGGAGAGATGGCTCAGTGAGCCAAGTACTTGCTCCGCAAGCATGAGGACCAGCATTGAGAATCCGAGGGTGGAGACACACGCACTGAGAATCCCAGCACCCCGTAGAAGCCGAGGGTGGAGACACATGCCAGTAACTCCACTCCTAGGAGAGTAGACATAGATGGACTCCAGGGGCTCACTAGCCAGCTAATACAGCCAAAGCATCATGCTCCAGGCTCAGTGAGAGATCCTGTCTCAAGAAATAAGCCGGTGGGGTCGGAGAAATGGCTCAGCAGACGAGAGCACTTGCTGCTCTTACACAAGACTGGGATTTGGTTCCCAGCATCTTCATGGTGGCTCACAACCCTTTGTAACTCCAGTTCAGAGGAACCAATACCTTTGTCTGGCTCTTGCTGGCAACAAGCATGCACATGGTTTAATACATACAGGCAAAACATTCATACACATAAAATAAAAACAACAAAAAATAATAGCATGGAGAGCAATAAGGGGAAATCCTTGAGGTTGACCAGCCTCTCCATGCACACATGGGCATGCACATCAGCACACATGTACCACATGTACAATACACAAACTTCTTTGCGACCATCATATATAGAAATAATGTGTTTAGTATTGAATAATGAAAGGTAGAGTTTCTATGAAGGGCAATCTTTATTTGGGCAAAGGAGTCACAGGTTTTTTTCATTTGTATCTTTGAACCAATGGAATTCATATATATAGTATGATGATGTATTATGATACATATATCTGTCAGAAATGAAAAGATCTAGTTTCTGAGGTCTTGCTGAAGTGTCTTTAATATACTCTACTGTTTCATTTTTTGATAGAGAGACCCCGAATTCTTTTCTTTCTAAACTAGACATGTGAGGTAGGGAGTGTGAATTTCCAAGCTGTTGAATTTGGGTGCCTAAGCTAACTGACTTGGATAGTTACTGTCCCACCGCATTAGAGCTAGCAAATGAAATTACTTAAAAAGAAACCAGTCAGTCCCCTCGGCTTTGGCAGAACTGTGAACACTCTTCTTTCCCTCCCCGTTCTCCAGCGTCAGAGCTAGGTTTACACCCGCAGCGTGTGCGCGTGGAGCAAACCTTTGTTCCTTAGCTTCGTCCGCAGCCAGAAATTAAGTCAGAGTTTGGGCTCTGGTTTCCGTTTCTCTGGTGTTGAAGCATCCAGCATGCATGCGAACACTCCTCCACTGAGCTGGTGCGCTCGGCCCTTAAATGATTCTTAATGATGGCCTCTCTTTACAAGAGTGCCAGTGTTTCTTCCTTCCCTAAGATCCAGAAACCTAGATTTTTAAGGATAGAATTGTTTTCTAGATAGATTTTTTTAATGCTCCATATTTGTTTCATACTTAATAGAAAATGATTGTTTATTGATTGGTGTGGCTGAAATGCTTGATAGAACTGTATAATAGAGTAGTATGATTCTAAGAAGTTATTTTAGATTGATTTTCAATGTAGCATGATGTTTTCCCCCCGAATTTTAACAACAGACCCACAGGATGAAAACAAAATCGGAGTTGATGGGATTCAGCAATTCTGTGATGATCTGAACCTGGACCCTGCCAGTATTAGTGTTTTGGTTGTAGCATGGAAGTTCAGGGCTGCCACTCAATGTGAATTTAGCAAAAAGGAATTTGTGGATGGCATGACAGAGCTGGGGTAAGTAAATAATTCTCAATTGAAACTTTTCAGAAGGAAAGATACTTGGATCATTTTTCATCTACTTACAAATACTAATTTCATATACATGTATTTGTGTATTATAAGCCTTTGGTTTCCTTTCAAACTCAAGTTTTTATCTACTATCTTTATTCACATTAAATCTTCTTATTCTTTAAAAAATTCCTTCCTCTGGGTTGAGGAGATGGCTCACGGGTTAAGAACTTGCAGTGCTCTTGCAGAGGGCCGCAGTTCAGTTCCCAGCACCCATGTCAGGTTGTTCAGATCCACGGCTTGTCACTCAAGCCTCCTCAGGGACCTGCACACATGCAGGTATATACACATGTGGCCTCCTCAGGGACATGCACACATGCAGACATAGACACGTGTGGCCTCCTCAGGGACATGCACACATGCAGACATAGACACATGTGGCCTCCTCAGGGACCTGCACACATGCAGGTATATACACATGTGGCCTCCTCAGGGACCTGCACACATGCAGACATAGACACATGTGGCCTCCTCAGGGACCTGCACACATGCAGACATAGACACATGAACATGTGCATAATTTAAATTACTAAAAATAAAACTTAAAATTTTGAAACAAAGATTCTTCCAAGTTTGAATTAACAGTGAATAGCAGGGTAGATTTTTAACCACTCACGTTATTTTATACTAAATGTATAATTGGTTGCGTGGTTGGTTTAAATACCAATAGAATACCATTTGGTTTTTGTTTCTCTCGTCTACCTAACAGAGTTGGGATTAATGACTTCAGATGTTGCTCTAACGGATGTGACACAGAAGGAAATGAAAACACCCAACAAAGTATCTTTTCATTGCTAGACTTACTGAACACGTGGTGAGGTGGTATAAAGGCCAACTTGTTCACTTGCTGACGTTTCTCACACTCTCATTCACTGCTGATGCTTTAGAGTCGGTTGTTTTGAGTTGCCAAACAACCGAAACCCATCAAGTTGTCCCGAAAGCACACACTTGCGTCTCTTACTAAGAAAATGCCCTGCAGGCTTGCCAACAACCAGATCTGATGGAGGCATTCTTTCAGCTGAGGGTCCCTCCTCTCAGATGCCTCTAGCTTGTGTCAAGTTGACATAAAACTAGCCAGCACAATGGTGAAGAAAGTGCGACATTACAACCTTGGAGACTTCTGCTTCTCAGATACTAAAGAGAGAAGAAACGTTGAGCAGTTCATAAAGTTATCTGTCGTAGTTAGGCTCTCTCTTGCTGTGAGCAAACACCATGACCAAAAGCAGCTTGGAGAGGAAAGAGCTTCCTCTTACACTTTCCGGTAACAGTGCATCACCGAGGGAAGTCCAGCAGCAGCTCCAGCAGGGCAGGCCCTGGAGGCAGGACTGAAGCAGAGGCCATGGAGGGTGCTGCTTAGTGTGCTCAGTGGCTTGCTCCCTGTGGCGTGCTCAGCCGCATTTTTTGTTGTTTGTTTTTTGTTTGTTTGAGACAGGGTTTCTCTGTGTAGCTTTGGAGCCTTTCCTGGAACTCACTCTGTAGCCCAGGCTGACCTCGAACTCACAGAGATCCACCTGCCTCTGCCTCCCGAGTGCTAGGATTAAAGGTGTGCACCACCACTGCCCGGCTCACAGCCTGCTTTTTTATATCATTCAGGACCACATTCTGGGGACAGTAGTGTAGATGTAACCAACCGTCTTATTAAATAAGAAACACAGAACCAATGAAAAGAAGAAAGCCAAGAGGTCAGAGCTAAGAGCTAAAACCTTACCCTTCCTCCTGCGGTGGTCCTACCTCTCCAAAGGAGAGCTACTTCCTGTGTTAAAGTCTTTATAAAGACTTTCGGTTCCGCCTTCTCATTGGTTGTAAACCCAACCACATGACTGCCTCGTCACTGCCTGTCTGTACAGACCTCCAGGTCTTCTATGGTTGGTATTGAGATTAAAGGCGTGTGTCTCCAATGCTGACTGTATCCCTAAACACACAGAGACTTACCTAGCTCTGCCTACCAAGTGCTGGGATTACAAGCGTATGCCACCACAGCCCTGCTTTCCTATGGCTTGCTAATAGCTCTGACCTCTGGGCAACTTTATTTATTAACATACAAATAACATTTTAGTACAAATAAAATAGCACCATACAGTAGGTACTGCATCAGGGCCCCCCCACCTCAGTCTCTAACTAAGACAATACCCCACAGACTTGCCTTATGGAGGCATTCTTTCAATTTAATCTTTCAATTTCATGTCTCTAACTAAGACAATACCCCACAGACTTGCCTTATGGAGGCATTCTTTCAATTTTCCTGGCTGTGAGTTCCAGGAAAAATCTCTTCCCAAATGATGTGTAGCCCTGGCTGTGAGTTCCAGGAAAAATCTCTTCCCAAATGATGCTAGGTTTCGTCAAGTCAGCATAAAACTAGCCAGTACAATATCCATCCTTCCCTAAGTAGAAAAGTAGAGCTGGGTAGGCAGAGTAGTAGTGACAGAACTGAGCATGCTCCAAGCCCTGGGTCCAGTCTCCAGTACTTGAGGATGAGGAGGAGGGTCCTCAAGAGGAAAGTACAGAAAGCAGGAGGACAGCTGGGCAGTGGTGGCACACACCATGGTGATATACTGTGTGCCCTAAAAACTTACCTGAAGATCAGAGGACAGCGCCAGCCACTAGATTAGACAGGGAGGCCAGACAGTGGTGGCACACACCGTGGTGATATACTGTGTGCCCTAAAAACTTACCTGAAGATCAGAGGACAGCGCCAGCCACTAGATTAGACATAAAGGCCAGACAGTGGTGGCACACACCTTTAATCCTATCACTCAGGAGGCAGAGATCCATCTAGATCTCTGTGAGTTCAAGGCCACACTGGGAACAGAGCCAGGCAGTGGTGGCACACACCTTTAATCTCAGTATGGGAAGCACCCACACCTTAAATCCCAGGAAGTGATGACAGGGCGGAGAAAGGTATATAATGCTGAGGAAACAGGAACTAAGGCAGTTCAGCTGAGACCCTTTAGGGTGAGGACTCCAAGGATTTTAGTCTGAGGATTCATGGAGTTGGTGAGGTGGTGAGGTGGTGAGGTGGTGACTGTGGCTGTTCTGCTTCTCTGATCCTCAAGGCAAGCTTTATTAGGGTACACAATATATCACCACAGCACGCCTTTGATCCCAGCATTCTGGAGGCAGAGGCAGGTGAATCTCTCAGTTTGAGACCAGCCTTGTCTACAGTAATTTAATAGAAACTACTAAATGGAAAAATTTTGATAATCAGCAAAAGCAGGAGCTCATTGCTGCAGAGACTTTCAAAATCAAATAACATAAAGAAATGACAGATACCACAAATTTATGCCAGTAAACTTGACAGCCTGTTTGAAATAAAGGTTTTTTTAAATACAACTTGCTAAAAACTGACATGAAAAGAAATAGGAAATTGTGGTAAATTTGTAACTTTTTTTTTCAAGACAGAGACAGAGTTTCTCTGTGTAGCCCTGGCTGTCCAGGAACTCGCTCTGTAGACCAGGCTGGCCTCGAACTCCCAGAGATCCATCTGCCTCTGCCTCCGGAGTGCTGGGATTAAGGTGTGCACCACCATGCCTGGCTGTAAATTTCTAACTGTTTTTTTTTTAATTAGTTATTATGTATACAATGTTCTGTCTGCATGTATGCCTACGTGCCCGAAGAGGGCACCAGATCTCATTACAGGTGGGTTTGTGCCACCATGTGGTTGCTGGGAATTGAACTCAAGACCTCTGGAAGAGCAGCCAGTGCTCTTAACCTCTGAGCCATCTCTCCGGCCCACAATTTGTAGTTCTTAATCAAACCTGTATCTTACTTTTAAAAATGCCATGACCAAGACAACTTATAAAAGAAAGCATTTAATTTGTGGCCTAGATTCAGAGGGTTGGAGCCCATGGTGGCAGGAACAGCTGAGGGCTTGCTCACTCACATCTTGATCAGCAAGTTAGAGGCAGAGAGAGGGAATGGTGAGAGTCTTTTGAAACCTCAGAGCCCACCCCCATTGACATGCCTCCTCCAAGGTCACACCCTCAATCCTTCCCAAACAGCTTCACCAACTGGCAACCAAGTGTTCAAACATGTGAGCCTATGGGGGACATTCTCATCCATATCACCAGACTCTGTAATTTAAAATTTCAAAGAGAAAACTTGGGATGGCTTCACTTATAAGCTTTTAATAAAAAGAAATTCCATGTTTTCAACAACCTCTACTGGAGAGCTTCATAAAAGGAAGATGATTTCTAAGTCTGTTTAATTTTGATCCCTGTTGAAACATATATGAAAATCAGTTTCAAATGGATTGAGTTCTCAACGCTAAAAACATTTAATCTCTGATAAATCATGCAGAAAATAACTTTGTGATCATGCAAAAGGGTAAGTTTTACAATGTCACCAAATAAACATGATAAAGGAAGGGCTTCTTTAAAGGGTTTGTGCTAAAAATAAATGAGTAAAAACGTCTCATCATACAAAAACAACGGAAAGAGACACTGTACTCTCTAGGTGAGAGGGCTTTAAAACAGCCTGCTGGCAGAGCTCTTGAAGAATCTGACAGATGATGAGAGCCCGCTGTACACTCTGGGTGAGAGGGCTTTAAAACAGCCTGCTGGCAGAGCTCTTGAAGAATCTGACAGATGATGAGAGCCTGCTTGAAAAGCAAGCAAGAGGTGTGAACAAGCACATCCTGAAAGGCGTCCAGGGGCCAGTGGGACTATCAGAAGTGAGGTCTCCTTCATCATGGAAGCTTGGGTGCAGGGAGATGGAGCCTGGAGGTTGACTGAAATAAGACCCAGCAGCGGGCAATGCGATAGGCCTGGGGAGACGATGGTGTGTGGGTCTCACACTGTTAACCACATCAGAGGTGCACTGACCCTGACACAAGAGCTGCTGCTCCCGGTGACACATGCCTGGTGAGATGTGTGTGCATGTGTGCTCAGGCTGTGTGTATAGAAATGCTAACAGCATTGTGATAAGAAAACTACAAACAGCCAACATAACCGCCGTCAGTATGTTCTATAAATTACACACACACACACACACACACACACACACACACACACACACACGTAATCCCTATGACAAAGGTAATGACTGAGTTGAATCTGCATATGCCACAGGATGAACCTCACACACGTAAATGTAGGCCCAAAAGACCAAGCACAAAATAGCATGATTTCCCGTTTACATCAAGCTCCGAGATAAACAGTGCTGTCAGGGTGGTAGTGATAGACAGAAAAACAAGGGAGTGGGTCCCGCCTCTCTGGGGAGGGGAAGTCCTCAGCCTCTGTGGGCCTGGGTGCCTGCTGCCCTGGTGTGTTACCTGGAGGTGGTGCCTGGGGCACTTGTTCACCAGCAGGAGTCCACTACATTAGTACCATGTCCACATCCCATAAGGATGTGGACTAGTGGATGGTCTGGGGCTGTCAGAGTTTCTCCAGCTTGTTTTCCTTAGTTTGGCCTACCTGGGATAAGTGGTTGAGTATTGTTCTTACTCTGTTCCCTGTTGTACAGTTGAAGCAAAAAAGACCCATTTGTTTCACTGCCCCACATTGATGCCTTAAAGAACAGTTGATATTTTCACTGAGGTTTTGGGGTTGTTTGTGTGAGGGGGCTTTTTGTCTGTTCTGTTTTACAGAGCTGGGGGTGGAATCCAGGCCCACAAATAGTAGGCAAGCACTCTACTGCCCAGCCACAGCCCAGCCCAGGCTGATTACTGTCTTTAAAGGGGATTGCCTTTTTAGGGGAAAATCAATTTTCAAAACAATACAGCCTCTGCATGGTGATGCATGCCTTTAATCCCAACACTTGGGAGGCAGGAACAGGCAGCTTGAGTTCGAGGCCAGCCTGGTCTACAGAGTGAGTTCCAGGACAGCCAGGGCTACACAGAGAAACCTTGTTTCAACACACACACAAACAGCATGTGCCTTCCTTTCACACGCACAGCGTGCACAGCCAGAGGCCTCAGTGCCTCACAGCTCGGTAGCTGTGGGATCTCAGCGGCACTAGCAGGGACCCGGGAGATGAGGTTCCTGTGAACCAGGAGGGACCGGTCGCAAGCCTTTCTCTGTTGTTGCAGGTGTGATAGCACAGAGAAACTGAAAGCTCTTCTTCCCAAGCTGGAGCAAGAGCTTAAGGACTCAGCCAAGTTTAAAGACTTTTACCAGTTCACCTTTACCTTCGCCAAGAACCCTGGGCAAAAGGGTTTAGGTGAGTATGAACTCCAGGTTTGCAAGGTGCCAGATCTGAGTCACGTTGTGAATCAGTGATTCCAGCAGACAGCTGTGACGATGCTGTCTCTGTGTTCCACTTAGTCTTCATGTAACTGGAAATATCAACTGATAATGTCTTGGCTTCTGAATTTAAATATTGTAAACTTAAAATATGAACTGGTTTGCATTTCGTGTTATCTCTGTTGCTATCAATCAGCGGACAGTCTGAATGTTTGGGACTTGTTCTCTGCTTGGTGGTTTTGCCAGCTAGGCCTTTGAAACAGCTCTACCATACAGCAAGCTGCATCACAATTCCTTTCAGAGCTGTACAATTAATTCTGCTTCTGCTTTACAACAGATGTACACATCTGGGAAACTTTTAACTAAAAATTTCAGTGTGGGGTTTTGGTTTATTTGGGGGTTTTATTTAGTTCTGCATCTGAGTATTGGCTTATTTCATGTTCATTTCTTCCTAAGAATAATCCGTATCAACCTATGATTACTTGCCTGGAGTATGTAAATACACATGAAACCTCTTACAAATTTGAGGTATAGGCCTTATGTGGTCTTTTAAATGAGGATTAACAGGCAAATTAGAAGGTATGTTTAGGGGGCTGGAGAGATGGCTCAGTAGTTATGAGCACTGGCTGCTCTTCCAGAGGACCTGGGTTCAATTCTCAGCACCACATGGAAGTTCACAACTGTCTATAACTCCAGTTCCAGGAGATCTGACACCTTCACACCGATGCACATAAAATACTTTTTAAAAAAAGATATGTTTGGATGATAAAGGGGCATGGTGCCATGGAAGTCGGCAGTTTCGGCCTGCACACAGCGTTGGCTTCCATCTCCAGCATGAAAACCTCAGGAAAGATTCAGGAAAACAGATGAAATGTGAGGCCGTTCCATCCCACACTCTCGCGGGTCGTGCAGCACAGCCAGGTGGAGCACTTGGCAAAGGTGGCCGAGGCGGACTCACTTGTGGTCGGTTGTGGCCTGCGTCCCGACCTTGTCACTGCAGGATCTGGTTCTTGTGCTCAGTATACACAGAGGGAAGCAGAGCAAAGCCCACTGTGCATCACGGGTCCTGGGAAGAAAGGAGGCAGCAGGTTCCTGTAGTCTGCCCTTCCTATTTTGTTTAATTTTTTGAGATTTATTTATTTATTTATTCATTTATTTATTTGGTTTTTCGAGACAGGGTTTCTCTGTGTAGCTTTGCGCCTTTCCTGGAACTCACTTTGTAGACCAGGCTGGCCTCGAACTCACAGAGATCCGCCTGCCTCTGCCTCCCAAGTGCTGGGAATAAAGGTGTGCGCCACCACCGCCCGGCTGATTTATTTATTTTTATTTTAAATGTTTGGGTGATTTGCCTGTGTGTACATATGTGCACCACATCGGTGCAGTACCCAGGTGAAGTTGTTGTCTCCCCTTGGAACTGGAGTTGCAGAAGTTATCAGCCACCATGTGTGTGCTGAGACTTGTAATTGTCAGTACTTGTAATCATTGAATCATCTCTGCAGCCTCTCTACCCCATTTTAGAGACCAACCTTTGTTTATCTAAGAAAAAGGAACAAGCCAGATGGTACAAGCTCTTCTGTTGGGTGTCCTATGGCCAGCCAGTCCATGCCCAGGAAAGCTCTTCTGCTGGGTGTTCTATGGCTGGCCAGTCCGTGCCCAGGAAAGCTCTTCTGCTGGGTGTTCTATGGCTGGCCAGTCCATGCCCAGGAAAGCTCTTCTGCTGGGTGTCTTATGGCCAGCCAGTCCATGCCCAGGAAAGCTCTTGCAAAGCCTTTCTGTAGAGTGAGTGATGAGGTTAAGGGTCCTTGAAACAATATGTCTGGAGACCCAGGCATTGGTGACAAGATCCTGGTGACATTAGAACTTTGGCTGTTCCTATTGGTGTTGGTACAAAGTACAAATCTGGGCCAGAAAAACAGCCACCCTAATGGTGCATTTGGGTGTGAGGAATAAGACCAGGGCAGCAAGCATCATACCAACTAGTCCTCCTCAGCCTGTGTACATGGTGCCCATCATCCCTGCCATTCAGACATCTAGACCAGTGTTCATGTTTTTGTTTTTTGTTTTTGTTGTTGTTGTTGTTTTTGTTTTTTTTGTTTTTTGGGGGGGTGTTTTTGTTGTTGTTGTTGTTTGTTTTTGTTTTTGTTTGTTTGTTTGTTTTGAGACAGGGTTTCTTCATGTCGTTTTGATGCCTGTTCTGGATCTCACTCTGTAGACCAGGCTGGCCTTGAACTCACAGAGATCCACCTGGCTCTGCCTCCGGAGTGCTGGGTGTGCACCACCACCACCACCACCACCACCACCACCCAGCATTTTTTTGTAATTTTTATTTATTATTGTGGGTATATGTGCATGTGTGTGATATGGCATGTGATATGACCTCCCCATGAAGGTCAGAAGACAGCTTGTGGAGTCAGTTTTCTCTTGCACCCTTATGTGGGTTCCAGGGATCAAACTCCAGTCGCCAGTCAGGCAGTAGCAAGTACCTTTACAAGCCGAGTGAGCCTTCTCGGTGGTCGTACACTAACATTCTGAATTCTGGTTTTGGATTGCAGAGTATGGCTACAGTTTTCAGCCAAGCTTCTCCGTACTGTGAGTGCACATCCCTTCTTGTGCTTATTGGCAAGGGCGTAAGGTAACAAGAGTCAGTAGGTTACATGTTAGTGGTTGCTCTTCCACAGAGGAGCTGCTGACCACTCCCCCGGGACCTCCTCCCTGCGAAAATAGTGTTGAATTAATCCTTTCTATCAACTGCCCAGCCCCTTTAATGTTGATCTTCACAGAGACTAACAATCACCTGTCTGCATGTCCTTTCTCTCAAGTCCTTTGGACTGAACTTATTTGCTCAGGAACGCTTTCTCCTGAGAGCTCTGGGACCAGTTCCCCTGTGTTTCTAGTTCTTGAGTTTTGTCCCTGGTTGAGTTAGGGTTTCTGTCACTGCGGTAAAACACCATGGCCAAAAGCACCTTGGGAGGAAACTTTGTTTCATCTCACAGTTTGTAGTCCAACACCAGAGAAGTCAGAGCTAATCCAGCGATGGC
Organism: Peromyscus attwateri; assembly: GCA_902168425.1. NCBI lineage: Eukaryota > Metazoa > Chordata > Mammalia > Rodentia > Cricetidae > Peromyscus > Peromyscus attwateri. Next base: position 63,987 of record CABHPP010098517.1, on the reverse strand, counting down.
TGGCGGAGGAGTGCAGCTGACTGGCTTGCTCCTCCTGGCTTGCTCAGTTTGTTTACCCGGGCTTGGTTGGCACCAACAGTGAGCTGGGCCCTCCCACATCAATCATCAACCAAGAAAATGTCCCACAGTTGAGGTTTCCTCTTCACAGATGACTCTAGCTTGTGTCAAAATGTCATTTAAAAAAGGAAACACGGTCCCTTAACTTAATCTTTAAAATGTGGTTTATGGTGTTTTCTTTCTTTCTTTTTTTTTTTTTCTCCAGAGCTGAGGACCGAACCCAGGGCCTTGCACTTGCTAGGCAAGCGCTCTACCACTGAGCTAAATCCCCAACCCCGGTGTTTTATTTCTTAATGCTCTTTTGCTTATTTTGAAGTTGAAAGTTACACTTTTTACCCACTCTGTGGATATGACATTTACTGGTAGCTTGGATAACTTTCTGTCTCTAATCACTTATATTATAATGTTTAAAGGATTCTTTTCCAATAGTAGAGTTTGAACATAAAACCTCACACATGCTAAACATGTGCTTTACCACTGACCTGTTATGTCTCCAGACTTTTTTAGATAAAGTCTTACTATATAGCCCAAGCTGGCCTCAGCCTCAAACATCTGCCTGCCTCTGCCTCTTGATTGCTGGGGTTAAAGGTGTGTAGCAACTCTTTAGCATCCTTACTTTTAGGAGCTGTTTTTACTTTGGGGACTAAAACTCTTGGCTTTTATATCTTCCTCTCAGCTCCCCCATTTCCTAAGAGACTAAGAGGAGGTAGCTGTTATGTTTAAGGTCTGTTTTCATTTGGACCCTGATCATCCATTAAGTATCATCAGAATCCACAGGACTTAACGGAAGGCTGGGGTTAGGCTCCCTCAAGGCTTCAGAATGTCTGTGGGAAGATGTTAGGGGCTGGAGGGATGGACGGCTCAGTGGTTAAGGGGAGGTTCAGTGGCCCCTCAAGGATCAGCCTGTGTTTGGAGCTGGATTGATTCTGCTGTGCTGTTCATCTGCTCTTCTTCCTGAGCCCAACTTCCCTGGCCATGTTCAGTCTGCACAGGAAGTCCCGCCCGCCCACCCGGCTTCCCACCACTGGAGTAGTGCATACAGTCAGGGTGCTGTTGCCATCCTCAGCTGTAAAGTAGGTGATGCTTTACTTCTGAGCAGTTGCATTCTTAGAAGCTTATCTAGTTTTGTTTTTGAGAATGAGCATTAGTCTGATCCAGGTTTGTAAGTAACAGCAATCCCTGAAGTTAGTGGTCACGAGGAAAGGATGCCTGGGCTTCAGTAGATGTCGGCACTGGTTTATCTTGTTTTTCCATTCCTTCTGTTCTATAACTTAGTTACTATTAGAGCAAACCCTTTAGCTGGGCATGGCCATGTACGTGTGTGATCTGGGTAGTTGGGAGGCAGGTGGATGGCTGCACGGCAGGGATGACCCAAGCTTCGTATAGCAAGACCCTGTCTCAAAATAACAAAGGGGAAATGAGAGAAATCATTCATATTTGCTGATACTCTGCAGTCTTAGCAGATTCCTTCTGTTTAACGAAGTGGAACTGTTTTTAAAGTTAGCATTTCATTTAAACTTTCCTGTGTCATTTTAACTTGAAAGCACGGTACGGTCTCGGGCATTCCCTGTAGGCGCTTGTGCTGGGTTTCCTGCAGGACTATGGTTTCGGTGTCCTTGAGAACAACAAGTGCGGATTCAGCCTGGCTCACGCCCTTAGTCCCAGCACTCGGGAGGCAGAAGCAGGCTGATCTCTGTGAGTTCGAGGCCAGCCTGGTCTACATAGTGAGTTCCAGGCCAGCCAGGGCTGCATATTGAGGCTCTGCCTCCAAAAAAATATTTTTGATTAAATAAGGAGAAAGAGCTGCAGATTCTGTTTGGGCTAACCAACTCACAGATACATTGTGTTAGTTATCACCATATAACAAGACACCTCAAAACTTTGTGGCTTCAAATTATCATTGTCTAGAGCTCCTAATCCTTTGGGTCAAGGATTCAGGCAGTGCTTAGCCCGCCCTTCTGTTGCCTGGTTGACTGGTGTTCTGTACGGGCATGTCGGCTAATGGCTGGGCTGCATAGATTTTACTTCCTCCCATGTGCCTCCCGTGGGCTTTTTAACAGCAGGCAACTATTCATACAGCATCACGTCTGCTCAGTATGTTCATAGTCAATATGAATTTTAATTTCCTAGTATGTCTGAAGCACTTACAAATTGGAATCTAAAATCACTGCCCACTTTGAACCATAAAGTTAAGGCAGAGGATTGCAATTCAGTGTAGTGCACTTGCCTAGCGTGCGTAAGGTCACCGGTTCCATCTCCAGCACTGCAAAAATGAAGAAATAAATATGATAAAATTTATTTTCTTAGGTAGAGCCAGGAGGATCTTTGTGATTTTGAGGCCAGCCTGGTCTACAGAGTGAGATCCAGGAAAGGTGCAAAGCTACACAAAGAAACCCTGTCTCGAAAAACCAAAAAAAAAAAATTTATTTTCTTTATTTGTGAATATTTCATTCAAGTTCACTATAGGGTAAGGAGTCTTCTGAAAGTTTTAAGATACAAGCCTAGCATGTTTGGCCTCCTCATTTTTATAAATTTCCGTAGCCTCAGACAGTAGAATTCAGGAAAAGTGACAGCAAGTGTATTGAGTCCTTTACTGAGGACAAAGGGCTGGCTTACTTACTTCGGAGAACACTGAGTTGTTTATCGGAGTCGCTCACCAGGAAGCTAAAAGTTGCTGACTTTGCTTCTTTGCTTTTACAAATGGAAAGAAAATAAAATTGTGTTAAGAAATATAAAACCTCTTCAAGAGAATGACTAGAGAATGTGAACACATCAAATAGGCACACATTGTCTGAGGAGGTTTCTTTGAGGGCCTTGTCAAAAGAAGTGAAAAGTGGATCACTTTATTGGCTGTACATCAAAAGCAGCCCGATCAGTTTAGCCTTTCCAGAGCACACTTGTGTGGTCTGTCTGCCGAAGAATCAGCACAAGCAGGAGAGGTTGGCAGGCATGGCTCTGCACTTTCTAGAAGAGGCGCATCTTGCTGTGGGGTGTGGCGTCGAGAGAGCTTGGTTCTCTTCTTCCCTGTGTTTTCGTGGCTGTGCATGCCGATATCCTGTGTACAGTATTGGTGTTGTTTGAGACAAGGCTTCTGAAGTTATGCACATGGCCCCAAAGTCCCAGACTCAGTGACCCTCCTGCTGTTGTACCCAGTGCAATGTTTTCATGTGATGTCATTGTTCATTCTGTACTCAGCAGATCGTTAACCTAAGCAACATGTATGTATATGTGCACACATGCATGCCTGAGCACACATGTGCTGGCTCCTGTGTTTAGGCTCAGAGCCTCACACATGCTAGGGTGAGTACTCAACCACTGAGCTGCACCTCAGCTTGGTACTTTGTTTTAATACAGACACTTGAGTGATTTTTATGCTGGCTACCGTTTGAAATCAGCTAACTTTGAGAATCTTGATTATTGAGGAAATGAAGCTTCATACTCACTAGTTGTTGTTTTCCTTAACACAGGAGGTTTGTCTAGTGGAGCACCACACACATCATTCTAACTAGCCTTGCCTTCTAGCATTTTCGTAATCCACAGATGGACTTTTTAGAGGTTCGTGAAAAGAAATTGATGCCAAAACATTGTCATTCCAAAGTGACCGTGGCGCCTGATTCAGTGTCAAGGTCTGCTGCTGGGGAGTTTTGTAGTTATTGTTTTGAAGATGGCCCAAGCTCACTGGATAGAGTGACATTTTTTTACTTAGGAATATTAATGTTGGAAATTTATACATTCACTTTATAGTCATGTAACTCATGCACATCCAGATGAGGTACTTTACAAGAAGGGTTTCTAGGACCCAAACTAACCCAGACTCAACTAGATTATAAAGTATGCCATAAAACTTTATTTTTCTTTCCTCCTCAGGTTCTTCTCCATTTCCCAGTGTGAGCGCTTTACATCATTAAGATGAGTTGAATATAGATCTCACTTAATGTTCTTCCTCAGGGATAAGGATGTAGACTTATAAGCAGGACAAGACTAATCGTCTTAGCCTTACACTGCGGGTCCCATAGGTAAGGCCTAGCAAGCCCTCCACACACCATGGTTGGACTCTCTGACACTCTCCTTTCCATGGAGACTCCAGGGTGCTTAGGACGGATCAGGCCTGCAACATTCTCTGTAAGCCCCGAGGGAATATCATCCTATCCAGTGTTGGTCACTATCCATTCATCTCTAGTTTATCAGGAATAGTAATGATCAGCTGATCAGCCCTGAAGTCTCAAATTGGAGCACTGACATCAATAATTTCTGTCCAAGTGGGATCAAACCAGATTTAGGAGAAAGTCTTCAAAAGTGCTTCTTTGCGGGTTTCGCATTTAAACTAATCTGTTCCCTTAATATAGTTGTTGATCTGCTTTTCACATTGCTTTATCTGACATACATGCGGAAATGTAATTAGGAGACTATTTCAGCATAGCTATCCTTTTATTGCCTGTGGTGAGCAGTATTCATCATGATTACAATAGTCAGGCTTAGAGGTAGGCTTGCTGTGTCTAGCATATAAGAAGTAGTACTAAAACATTTGCAGTGAGCGGGAGTAGACGGCTGTTCCCGAAAACTCAGGCTGGAGATTCTGTTCCGAGCCTCCTTAAAACCCAGTATCCATGTTCCATTAAATACGCAGCTTTAAGACAAACCTTTCAGCGTAGATTTGTTTAAGAATGGTGAAGTACTCACTGTCTTCTAGTTGAGGAAGAGGATATTGGCTTTGATTGATAAATAACCTAAATTTTGAATATCTTTGTAGTAGTGAAAATAGTTTTCTCAGTGTGTAGAAATTTGTCTTAGCTGTGCAGTGAGGAATTCAGAGTCCTTAGACTGTCCAATTTGCTTGTGAATCAGGTAGTTCTAAGACAGCTGGCTCTATTGTAGTTTACACGACCCTGAGGCAGGTCTCCTGGCAAGAACTGATCCCTCCCTTCCAAATGAGTCCTTTAATTTTCAGCTTATCACTTGGAAATGGCAGTGGCCTACTTTCTGAATAAATGATATCTACACTAATAGTAAGAATAGACTGGATCAGGCACAGTAAGTCTGATACACATGGAATCAAGTCTCCAAAATTGGTTAATTGGGGACAACTACTTGCATGTCCAAATAATACACCAGTGCTTCCTAAGAAATCTCCTCAGACTCATAATGTTAGATAACATGTCATTTCCAGAAACACTGTGTAGAGATTGGGTAAGATTGCCAAGTAATTACTTTCATTCCATAGGAAGAAAGACTGAGATTTATTAATCACCCTCTCTCTTTCTCTCTCTCTCTCTCTCTTTCCCTCCTACTCTCCCTCTTCCTCCCCAACTCCCATTTCTCTCTGACAGATTTAGAAATGGCTGTTGCGTATTGGAAGTTAGTATTGTCTGGAAGGTTTAAATTTTTAGATCTTTGGAACACATTTCTGTTGGTAAGTGACTGTTTCTTGCCTTGTATGCCCAATCAAGAGAAAGCTTTTCATATTTAAAATGCTAAGGTTTAGGCCCTGCATAGGGGCACACGTCTTTAATCCCAGCACTTAGGAGGGTAAGGCAAGGTGGACCTCTGTGAGTTCAAGGCCAGCCTGGTCTACACAGTGAGATCCAGGCTAGCCTGGGCTACATAGTGAGATTCTGTCTCAAAAAAACATAAATAAATAGATAGGTAGGTAGATAGATGGATGGATGGATGGATGGATGGATGGATGGATGCTAAGACTGAATGTAGTCATCTGGCTAAATCAGGACTACAAAGGCACTCAGGTATTAGGCAAGAGGCTGCACGGGTTAACCACTTGCAGAGTGCCACAGCACAACAGTAGAGCCAGCTACAGATGGGAGCTGCTCCAAGGCTCTTCTCTACACAGCTGCTTTTTCTAGAATGTTGTCGATCATCTTACAGCTGATCTCAGCAGCTCCCAACCTGCCATCTCCTCTGAGAACTTCCTCAACTCAGTAGCTCTTCATTGCTACTGGGGAACTTCATAAAGTACCAGGACCATACTTGCTGCGCACTGCTCTGGACTCTAGAGTATGGACCAGATCTTGTTGCCTAGAGGTACCCTGGCCATCATATGTGTCTGTAATCTGACACCTTTAAAATCTATTCTGCCACAAACAAGATGGACAGGAGGCTTTTATGGGGTGCCATGAAGAAGGCATTGTGGCTGTACTGAACCCTGTCTTGTAGGGACAGCCAGTTTAGCTGTGAGCTATTGGAAGAAAATGGAGTGCAAGGACATGTCCTGGACGCACAAAAGATGGTCCTGGTGATAGCAGAGATACTCAGACCTTCCACACTGTCACAACAGTGACAACACAAAGAAGGTCATGCTTCCCACCCCGTGGCCAGGCTGGTGCACCCCTCCTCTTCTCTATCTGTGACTTCCAGCTGGCATGCATCTGCTCTGCCATGGGCAAGATTGGTGATGTTGGGCATATTGCTTCTATGTGCCTCAGTTTCTTTATCTAGTGATAACATTCAAGAGCATAGCCTATGGAGGGCAAGCACTGTCTTAGTGGCCTGGGAAGGTCTTCGTGTCAAGGGGCTCATCCCATTATGTGTCATGTTTCTTATAGAATGTTCAGTGGTTGGTAAAGCAACACCCAGTTCCTCCTTGACTCATTTTGTGGTACTTGGGATGGAACCTGCAGCCTCCTACATGCTAGACAGGTGCTCTACAACTGAACAACATCCCTGGTTCACTCTGGGTTTGAGGCATGGTCTTGCTGAGTTCAAGCAGGCCTTGAACTGGGGATCTTCCTGTCTGTCCTTCTAAGTAGCTAGGATTACTGGCTATTACACCAGGTTCTCATCTTTGGGTTCTACCCAAACTACAAGACATTGTCCAGAGAACTCCACAGCCATGTGTACAGAAGTAAGAAGGTGCTGCCACACCATGGAGTCAGCAGAATGCTAGAATCCACACAGTGCCACTGATAGGAAGACTGATGAAGAAGATGAGAATATATGCCCAATAGAGCAGAGGACAGAACAGTGAGATGAGACTGACATGTCAGCCGGCTACTCTTCAGACCTAGTGTTGGTGGGGGAACACACTGTCAAAACAGCTGACAATCTAGCAGTTGATGTTTTAATATACTATATGAAGTTCTTAAAGAATAAAGTCAATAAATAAACAGGCTTAAAAAAATAAAGATATAAGACAAGGCCTGGCAAGATGGCTCAGCTGATAGGAATGGCTGCCACCAAGTCTGATGACCAGAGTTTGATCCCCAGAACCCAGAAAGTGGAAGGAGAGAACTGACTTCCCCCCACAAGCTGTCCTCTAATCTATGGTCATGCATAGAGATAGGCAAATGTGAAACAATGTAAGGATAGTATACACACTTAACAGGCATAGAAGCTGTCTATGTTACATGCATGTACTGGCATGTAAAAGCTGGTGTGACAGTGGTAAGTTCAAGGGGATGAGGAGAGAACCAGCTGAGACAGGAGCCATGGAGGCCCAGCTTGGCCTCAGAACGTGCCTTTCTGTGGTACAGACATTGTATAGTCTCCATGTTTTTGATGTCACTGGAATACTGAGTAACAGATATTTTTAGATAATTATCTCATCCCACACAAGGAATACTTGATATATAGAAGTACAGATGTGAGGAAATAAGGTAAGTAGAAATAGAACTCCATATTGTCCTGCATCATTTCTGGACAGGTTTAGGGAAGTGGGAAGGAAAGACATTTAGACAGGAATGTATAATTTTAGTATTTAAAACCTTTTAGTAAGTCAGTATTCTTTATTTGTACTTATGGCACACAGCACATACCATCACTCTAAAGGACTGTTACTTTCACCGGTGATAGTTGTGAATCTGTACTCCTTCCTCATCACCCTAAGGAAGATCACTTGCTAATGCAGTGTGCCCTGACCACTAGAGTATCGGGGAGTTGAGATCTGAACCCTAACCTGGCGGATGTTTTTCTCTTATGTATTAGGAGCATCACAAAAGATCAATTCCAAGGGATACTTGGAACCTTCTCCTAGATTTTGGAAACATGATTGCAGATGATTTGTCTAACTACGATGAAGAAGGTACTAGAAGTTGTAGGACTTCACAGGGTTACCAGAGATGCTCACACCTCCTATGGATGCTAATGGACTACTCCAGAATGAGGGGCAGACACTGGCCCAGAAGGGCTACCCACCCAGAGGGATGAGAACAGTATACTGACTTAACTTCCTTGACAGCTTCTAGAACCACATAAAACCTGGTTAGGATGATTGGAGATGTTATCCTGAGTCTATCCATATTCCCCCCTAATGCCAGAGAACCCCATATTAGAGACATTTAAGGACCTCTCCATATAGTAACACTGCTCCCGGAGAGGGGCCTGGTCGTGGGTAGCTTGGGCTCTCCTCCAAATGTAACTGGCCTGGACTTTGTCCAGGACATCTTCACTCCTCATGCCTTATGGCCACTACCCTGTTACTGACAGCATCCGGTTCATGTAATGTCCCTCAAATCCATGTCCTCTACACTAAACACAGTGCCCCGCCCATAACAAATGCCTAATGAAAGTTTCTTGTGTAAAAGAAGGGAGAGTTGAATGTAGACAACTTGGTTTTCAGGGGCCATAACTGTCCCTGGTAAAACTAACTTGTCTGGCAGAGGAGCTGTGGGAGCCATGGTGCCCTGCACTGGGCAGAGGAGCTGTGGGAGCCATGGTGCCCTGCACTGGGCAGAGGAGCTGTGGGAGCCATGGTGCCCTGCACTGGGTAGATCTGGGAGTCTCTGTTAAGGAGTCAGAGAAAGAATGCCCATGACTAAGGATTAATGCTCCTTGGCCCCTAGGAAGCTGTGGTTCCATTGTTTCTATTCCCAATCAGCAGGTTCTAACTTCCCATAAATTGGCTGAGGCCTTGTAGGCCCAGTCAGTGAAAGTGTGGTCTCAAGGCCATTATACCTACCACTCACTGACCCTGTTCCCTGGGACAGAAGAACTGAGTGACTTCGGCAGGTCATTTAATCAGATGCAAGCTTCGGATTGTTCTTTAGGTGTTGGGATTGGGGAAAGAACATTTTTAATATAAAATACTGGGGTAAGACTTACTTTAAAACTCTATTTGCTTCCTTTAGGAGCCTGGCCTGTCCTCATAGATGACTTTGTAGAATATGCACGGCCAGTGGTCACAGGTGGGAAGCGTGGCCCTTTCTAAGTGAAAAACCAGACAGATGGAGGGTAAGACAAGATGTACCCTGAAAGGAGACAGCTGGGTTGGTTGCTGTGTGCGTTTGTTGCTGACTTCAGAAGTCTTCCTCGTCCATTCATGAAACAAATCCTTACTCCGCTTAAAGGCTGCAGTGACTGACGTGTAGAAACGGAGCAGCTCCTCAGGATGCTAGGGGACGTGTCTTCAGAGCTTTGCTTTAAGAGACGCCTGCATGACTGGTCTTTACAGAAAGCAACATAGAACCTGTTGGCAGGGCTGAGAGCATGCTGTTGAGTTCATGATGTCAAGGTGAGCACCAGAGGTTTCCAAAGCTGTGGAGTCACATTGTAATTATGCTTCAAAATATCATCTGTGTCTGCAGAGTGATGGATCTCTTATACAAGTCCACGCTGTTAAAAACGTGCCCTGATGAAGATGGCCTTGTCAGAGAGCCTACTGCTTTTAATCTTGGTATTCAAGATTGATAGTTTTGAATTCTCAGATCTCTAGATTTACTAGATTTTTTTTATTTTCTCTAGAAGACATTGTTGCAATTTGCACAGGGATGGCACAGGATGTAATCCAGCAGGTTCATTCCAAACTGTTTACAAGCTGGTGGGCCTGTTTTACTTATAATAAGGTTATTATTAGGCCTGGATGCTGCCTCCTGAGAAGTTTCTTATTTTTTTAATATATTTTATTATATTTAAAAGGACATTTTTCCATGAGAAATACTTCTTTTTGAGTGATAAATTAGATTTACAAATCAAATGCACTGGTTCCCTTCACCTGTCTATAATGTCTTCAGTGCCCAGTGTCCAGCCCTTGGATAGCCATATGCATTTGGAAGCAAACACACACGTCATCTGAAAGAGTCTACACCAAAAGCCTCTGTGCTCTGTCTGCACCATGGGACTGCACCAGGCCACTGTGCCATGTCACCGTCTGCTTTTCTGGTGTTTATGTGCCCCAGAGCCACTCGTGCGCACAGGCATGGAGGACCTGGATACTCTCTGCTCATCTGGTGTCAAGCTCTGAACATCACTGTGCTGACCCTACCTCACACTCGCCAAGACTTGGTGTCACAAGCGTGCCTTGCTGCCCGGCCTATAACGCGGCCATGGAGCAGATATGTTGGGCCCACTTCAGGACTCGGGACTGGTCAAATGCCTCTGCACAGAAAGCACGTCCCAGAGATGCTGTTGGGGCAGCCTCTGGTCACGGGACATGCTCCTGACTTAGGAAACAGCTCTGAGGCATGTGTGCCCTGTAATGAGGTGGACTGCCGATGTTGAACAGGGATCTCACAGAGGAGGTGGAGGACTGGAACAGGAGGCCAGTCTCCACAAAGCCAACCCTCCCTGTGTGAGATGATGTCATTAGTGACCTGTCAACACAGGTCTGTAAAGGGAAGAATGGAACATCTTTGAGGGTGGACGTAACCAAACTGACCTAATGAAAACCTGGAGAACAAAGCATCCTTCTAGGCTTTGTGGGTTCCTGACATGTAGTTAACCTCTGTTCAGAGAAATTTATAGATACAAATAACTAAGTTCTGAAGGTCTGCAATACGCTCTTCTTTTTAAGATTTAAAATTCTTCAGGAAGACCAGTGATATGATCCAGCAGGTGAAGGCACCTGCTGCCAAGCCTGACAACATGAGTTCAATCCCTGGGAACCACATGGTGGAAGAGAGAACGGACTCCCACATGTACCGTGACATGCATGTATTCCCCCTGCACACACATGTACTTACACAGTAAGTTAAGTAAATAAGTGTAACTTAAAATTTAAAACTCTATGGGATTGTCAATAGGCTATGAAGTACTAGTAATTGATAAAGGCTTTTCAAAGAATTGTGCTTTCTGTTCTATTATTTACACTTGACCTGTGCATGTTACAGAAATGCTGAAAACTTCAGAAATAGTAAATAAAGTACTTTCCCTGGTGTCGTGGTGTCCTTTACTCTTGGTTGCACATATGCCTACCTGTGCCCATCCAGGCCCTGGTCTTTGGCTGGACCAGCAGTAAGTCCCCTTGTAGCAACAGCAAGCCCTTGCCACACCACCTCTCACACCTCACCCGGTAAACAAGTGCATTGGAGACAGACAGCTTCATTTGTCTAGGTTTCTTTCTCAGTGCAATATGCTGGACGTGTGGGAGCTGCATGTCAGAATATACTAATACAGCTCTAGTTACGTTCAAAACGTATTTACTGAACACAACAGGCTTAAGGAATGCATGTAATCTGTTCCACTTAGTACCTGCCGGGAATTTCCAGCGCAGACAGCATCATCCCTGTCTGAGTGGCATAGGTGCAGTGTTGTGTTAGTTTAAGTGTTCAGTTTGTTTTGAACTTGCTGCTGTGTGGGCAGGAAAGGAGACATCTCCGGCATCTGTTGCCATGTCTAGCTAGCATCCTGGAACAGTAGGGGCTCTGAATGTTTGTCAGATAGACAGACTTGTGCGATAGCCTTATCTTGTTTGTGATTTTGGCCAAATAGTGTGGAAGTTGTTCCCAAGTGTCCTTAACAAAGTTCCTCCCCCTAGAGTCCTTGGCCTTAGCTCCAACAGTCATCCTACCTGAAGTGGGTCTCTTGCCGACGCTTGCTATTTGTCTTACTTGGATGGGAACCGTATACGTTCTGGTTCTGAGAGATTGCTTCAGATTGAGGATTGTGCCAGCGGGAAAGGCATCTAGCTATGCACTAAAGTTCTTACCAATTGTATTTAAGCCCAAGTGGTCCCCTGCCAATTCTAGATGTGGCAGACCAGGTCACAGGAGGGCCAACTGGGGTCTGCCCACAGGGTTTGGGCTTGAGAGGGAATAGGGAGGTGGCCAGCCTCTTGGTTCATTTCAAACTAAGAGCCCTGGCTTTATAAAGTGTGCCCTATCCAGCCTCATATTATTTAATAATTCCATGAGCAGGCAGGAATGTTGACAACATGTGAAGCTTGGGGTGGCATAAGTAGGTGTCACTGTGCTTGCTGAGACATGCACACTCTGACGTTTAGCATGGGAGCCCCTTACTGCACACTAAAATGTGAGATAATGCTTTGTCACGGGAGTTAGGGGTGCTACAGATTTTAAACTCCTCTCGTGACTTTTTTTTTTAATGATGCTGAGGATCCGACCAAGGGCCTCATATACATCAGATAATTAAATGCTCTACCATGGTGCTACTCCCACAACCCTCACAATTTTATAATCAGAAAAGTTTTCTAATTTCTAGTGTTGGATGAACCTCAACATTATACTGAGTGAAAGAGATCAGCTAAAAAGGGGGCCACATAATGTATTGGTTTGATGGCAGATGAGTGTTTATTTGAGGGGGGCAAAGCGGACAGCAACGATGGAGCAGTCATGGTCACCTTGTGACATGCACTTCTTTGCCAGCAGGGGGCACATTCCATCAAGGAGCTGACACAGTAGCATGGCTCAAGGGCTCTGAGTGGCTCTGGGTGTGGACTGGTGCCAGCAGGCTCCTTTGCTGGAGAGCCAGTGCTGTCCAAACAGCCCCCACGTGGTGAGCTCGGAGCTTTATCTCATTGGTGCCACCTGCCAAGGCAGGGAAGGAACGCCTGGCCATTTGGGGAGTGCTGGATGGTGATACAATGACCACTATAAATGTCAGCCGGGCAGGCTAAGGGTGGCCAGGAAAGGACAAAGGCAACTGCAGGCTAAGAGGAGTCACCTTCTAAGATGGAGAAGTTCAAGGCTGCGATGTTGTTGGCGAGTGTTGGTGATGTCCTGGGCTATGGAAACGTCTGCAGGGAGAACAGTGCTTTAGGCTCAATCCAGGAGGAGCTGCAGAAGACAGGGGGACTGGACAGCCTTGTGCTCTCCCCTGGAAAGTGGCCAGTGAGTGACAACACCATCATGCACATGGCAACTGCTGAGGCCCTCACCACAGGTAGGACCGACTGGCGTACTCTGCTCCAGGGGTGTTGGGGTAGAAAAACAGGTGTGTGGCTTCCTGTGTTGATGGCAAACGAGCACCAAGAACCCTGAAGGTGGTGCATGGGTGCCCGGTGTCACCTGACACTGCGGCTAAAGGTGGTGATTTCATATTCACCCAAGACCTGGAGCCTGACAGGCAGCAGGTCATGTTTCCCCTGTGTGTGTTTGGGGGACGGCAGCACGTCGCAGATGGTTAAGCTCCAGATCCTAAAGAGCAACTTTCCCTTGTTTCTGCTCTTGCACAACAAGCACGCCCCTGGAAGGCACAGGCACAGGTTCTCGCTGCAGAGGATGAGCCGTCTTGTTCTAAATCTATTCCAAAGGATACGTTCTCCGGCTTGAAATTTGGACCCACTGAGATAACGTTGTTTGGGGATTGCATCTCAATTCCAAATACCTGACGTTAGAATATCCAATCAGAGTGATTCAGTTTGGACATTGTGTGTAAATGTTACAAGAAGGAGTAGTCTGGATTCGGGAGAACAAAGTGTGTTCAGTAAGGAGCAGGTCAGTGCTAAGATAACAAGACATTACGGGGATTTCAGAGAACAGTGCATATGCAAACTTAGTGTGTCTTTTCTGTGCAAGGTATGCTGATATCCCACAGATCTGACACTCCATCATTGCAAAATTAAGACCTCAGGGCATCAGTTAAGCCAATAGATGTCACATATGCATACACCATCCTGTTCATCTGTCGTGAGCACGCTCAGCTTAGTTCTGTGGTCATTGTATAGGAATGCCACCAATGTCATGTCCCTAAATAGAGCTGAAGCACGTTGATAAGATATGGTGTCACAGCTTGTTGAAATGGCGAAACATCTTTCTCAGTGTGCATAATTATGGAATCCAAGTATTTATGGATCCTGCTGTCACTGTATAGGAATATCATCAACGGGCCCCGAAGTAACTAGGGAAAAGTAAAACTCATTGATAAGATACAGTATCACACTGTGGGAAGTGGTGTTCAAGAAATTAGGAATTCTAGGTATTTATCACTTCTGATATTTTTGGTCATACTTATATGCCTTTATGGTCAATACCACAGCTCAGAGCCCACCACAGCTCAGAGGCTCTGGAGAACAGGACTCTTCAAACAAAACTGCAGTGGGTACTGACTCTTGGTGTCTGCCTCCTTGATGCTGTATATACGTCTGCACAGCTACATCAAAGGCCTAGGGTGTGCTTCTTTCTGATGGCTGTTCTGTGAGTGCAGAGTGCTAGGCATGTGTCTGTCTTTGGGGCTTCCCTGGAGAGCCCCTGACACAGATAGGTCCTGTGTAATGGCACAGGGTCCGTGAGATTAGATCAACGGACCAAAGTCCACTCAAGATGAAGTGTGTGTATTTAGTTTGGACCATTTTGCAGTATTAGTTTTGGGGTTATTTGTTTGTTTGTTTTTTGCTTTGTTTTGTTTGTTGAGGAAAAAAGAGAGTTCCCTGCCAGTCACCAGGAGTACCAAGCATGTGTTGCTCTGTTGGGCCCTGTCATGGCCTCTCATTGTACATCATGAGAAAACACTTGTTGAACACCCCCTTAGCTGATCCTCTACACCAGAGGTTCTCAACCTGTGGGTTGTAACCCTTTTGGGCGGTGAAATGACCCTTTCACAGGGGTTGCTTAAGACCATCTTGCAGATCAGATTTTTATATTATGATTCATAACAGCAAAATTACAATTATGAAGTAGCAGCTAAAATAACTTTATGGTTGGCGGGGTCACCACAACGTGAACAATTGTACTGAAGGGTGGCAGCATTAGGAAGGTTGAGAAACACTGCTCTAGACACTAAGCATGTTTTTTTCTGCTCACTAAAATTCAAGGTTTTGTCTTTAAACAACCTCGCTTTTAACAACTGTAGTCTGCTTGGAGGCCTTGGAGACATGTTACTAATGGTGGGCACAACTCTTTACGGCAAAAGTTCGCGAGGAGCTCTCCCACCTGCCTTACATGCACTATCCCAAGACCCCGTCATCTTCACATTCTGAAAGGTGGCTTCAGTGTTTCCATTCCACAGGTGAGACGTGGACACTTGGCGTGGTTGAGGAACTTGTCCAGTGCCGTGCAGCCACGTGACAGCTCACCTCTAGGCAACCTGGCCACAGGCCGTTCTTCTGTACCCCGTCCACTGCCTATTTATTGTGGTGTTTAGCCTGCTTCCCAGAGTAGAACCCCTCTTGGCACATTTAAACAAGTGTCGCTCCTGATTCATCACCCGGCAACGGCTCTGTGGTCT
Source organism: Peromyscus attwateri (assembly GCA_902168425.1). NCBI lineage: Eukaryota > Metazoa > Chordata > Mammalia > Rodentia > Cricetidae > Peromyscus > Peromyscus attwateri. The sequence continues at coordinate 48,582 of CABHPP010098517.1, read as the reverse complement.
ATAGGCCATGGCTTAGCTGCCACAGTGGCCACAGCTCATTCAGGGTCAGCATGTGGCATTCAGGACACAAGAGCAGAAACAGACAAGACCTTGTCTGACATTCTACAAGACTTGTCAGTGGTGCTGCATCTGAGACCTCACTCGGGAGTGCAAAGACTGAGGCGACTTCATCACGTCACTAGGCAAACATTAGTGACCACGGGCTCTCATCCCAGGCTTTGAATGTGGCCCATTTCAGGACTATTTGCTCTGGGGCTCGGGAATGTAGCTCCACATTCCTGCTAGCTGCTGCTGAGCCTAGGACTGCTCCTGAAAACCCTTGTGGCTGTAGGACAGAGCCACAGGACGAGGAGCTCCATGGTAGTGCAAGGCTAGCAGGCTGGGGTTAGGCCCCTAGAGGATCTTTTGCCACTGTTGACTGCCAGGGCCAATCAGTAAGGCAGGGAGGGGAGGTAGGCGGGAAGTGTCTCCGTGTGCAGCTTGCAGGGAACTTGAGACCCGCAGAATGAGGGTGTGCCAGGCCGGCCCTTTCTCTTCCTCTCAGGGACTCAGACACAGGGCAGAGTCGGGGTGAGAGGAAGCGGGTGCAACTTTGTGGAATTCATAGGTATTTTACTTCAAACTGGGTTTTGTTTTGGTTTGGTTTTTTTATCGTGTTGGTTGAGAGCTACTGGCCAGCTTTCTAAATGGACTTACCCTTCAGGAGGATGGATGGGGAGGGAGGGAGCTGGGTGTAGCAGTCCGAGTAGTGTGCTGGATTTCTATGGACCTTTTTTTACTCTGTAAAAGCTCAGTTTCAGTTGAAGGCAGAGATTTAGTTTTAGAGGGCTTGGAGAGGGCTGGGCTGCCAGGACAGGAGGAAGCTGCTGCCATCGGTAAGCAGATAGCACTGATAAACCAGTGCCAGATGCCGTGGCTCACCGAGGGCCTGGCTACACGCAGGTCCTGCCTCCCAGCAGGGGTTCCCAGGCAGACAAAGCTAATTTTACTCCTGTAGGGTTGCCACAAGAAGCCTGTCTGGGACATAGGGCACTCCTTCTTCCAAAACAAAGTTCTGTCCATCCTTTCTCCTGCCCCAATTCCAAGCTAGACATGAATCCCTAGAAGAAGAATGGCGGGGCTGCCTCTGTTCCAGGGGCGCTGAGGGCAGGGTGGGAGAAAGGCCCTTTCTCCAAGAGCTCACAGCTGTGGGTAAAGGCTCTGCTCCTGTACAGGGAGCAATTCTGACGGGTGGGGGGGGCAATCCTGACGGGGGGGGGGAGGGCCGATCCTGATGGGGGGGCAATCCTGATGGGGGGGCAATCCTGGTGGGGAGCAGTCCTGGTGGGGAGCAGTCCTGGTGGGGAGCAGTCCTGATGGGGAGCAGTCCTGATGGGCCCTTCGCTTCTCTTGGCAACAAGGGAGTCTTTGAGGTTTCCAGCCTGCTCTTCTCTGGAGCAGGGTCACCAGCCCCTTATCATGCTCCATCATCTCTCACCACCCAGCCCTCAGCAAAGCCAGGCCACCCATGGCCAGTGGAAGGGCCAGGGGTTGTCTCCGAACGGCACTTCTCTATTCTGAGTGCCGCTTTGACAAAGAATGGAAACCCACTGGTGGCTATGGAAGAGAACATGGGAGAGCATCCCCCTCATGCTCACTGGGGACCCCACCTACTGCCTGCTCTCCAGGTGATCAAGCACCCTGGCCTCCACTGTCTGGGTGTGCGTGACCTTTGTCCACCGAGCTGTGCATTAACTTAGTGACCAAAACCCTCTGGCTTTGCAGTCAAAACCCGTCAGCTCTAGTCAGGTAAAGCGTCTTTCTGAAGAAAATGATGGGTGCTCTGGGGCATGTGAGGCAGAGGTGGGCCAGGCCCCGTGCTGGCCAAAGGCAGATGTTCAGTACAGACTAGTTCTTTTCACCCCCTGCACCCCATGATCTTCAGGGGTTTGACCCATTCCAGCCTCCCAAATGCACTTCAAGGGAGAAGGGCACAGCTTGGCAATAGCAGCCAGACAGAGCCTGGGTTTCCAGGGTGGGAGGGATCTGGATCTCAGTGGAATCACCCCGTCTCCTGGTGTCCCTTCAGAACAGTGTGGCCGCTGCTTTGCATAGTATATGTGTGATGTAGTTTATTCTGCGTGGACAAAACCGTTAGGAAAAATGATAGTGGGAGGTGTTCCCCAGACTCTCAAGACACCACTGTGGTGGTTTGAGAGAAAACGGCCCCCCAAAGGGAGTGGCACTATTCGGAGGTGTGGCTCTGTTGGAATAGGTGTGGCCTTGTTGGAGGAAGTGTGTCACTGTGGGGGCAGGCTTTGAGGTCTCCTTTGCTCAAGCTGTGCTCAGTGTGACACTCAATTTACTTCCTGCTGCCTGCAAGATGTAGAACTCTCAGCTACCTCTCCAGCACCATATCTGCCTGCACACCACCATGTCCCACCATGATGATAATGAACTGAACGTGTGGACTGAATGTCACCCCAATGAAATGTTTTCCTTTATAAGAGTTGCCTTGGTCTTGGTCATGGTGTCTCTTCATGGCAATAGAAAACCTAACACAACCAGAATAGGGGTAATGGTCTGCTTAAGGTCTAAAATCCATCCAGGCAGTGGCGGAGTTACCGAACTTTCTCCTCTCCTCTAAACACACGCATGCGTCCTTGCCATTGATGGAAGCTGTTCCAATGCCCAGCACCTCACCCACTTTCTATCCTCGCTGACATCTGTCCCCACCCCTTCCTCCACAGACTACTGGTGCCTGGATGACCTGTACCGTGAGATGGTAAAACGCTACGTGGAGACTGTGGAGAAGCTTACAGAACATCGGCCAGACCCTTCCACTATCGAGGGCTGCTCGCAGCTGAAGCCGGATAACTACCTCCTAGCCTGGCATACGCCCTTCAATGAAAAGGGTCAGAAAGCTTTCTGTTCACAGAGCTGCTGTTAGGAACCCTGTGGGTGCAGGTGCTGGCAGCCTGCCCTAGAATTCATCGTGGCATTCCCTATGTCTGGATCAGATCCTTCCCTGGGCAGGGCATCCCCTTGTCAGCCAGCCTTGCTTGCTTGAGCATCTGTTAAAGATGCTGTCCACATGGCATCAGGCTTCCCCTAGAGGGGCTTTGCTATCCATCTCCAGTGTAAGGGATATTTTCCACTGCCTTTCCTTGAAGTTTGTGTTTTGGTAAGCAGTGCCGTCTGTGTCTGTGGAGTGTAGCATATAGGCAGGCCCAGCTCCCTCCCACCTCTCAGAGCCTCTCTTCTCCCCCACTGGCCCTGTCTCCTGGTACTCTTTTAGAATAATGAAACCACTGCTCTGCATTTATCCTGAAGGGGGCAGAGTGGACATGTTCCACTGTGGGTGCCACCATTGTCAGCCCCCTCTCTAGCTCCGGCAACCTGGGGACCTGGGCTCTCTCTTCCCAAACAGAAGAGAAAGTGCTAAAGCCTGGGATGTCTCTGAAGGGCATGAGAGCAGCAGAGCACAGGCAGGACCAGGTCAGCCGCTCTGATACCCCAGGTAGGCCAAGAGAGAGCAGCCCAGGTGCAACAGAAGGTACAATGTGAGCCGGGCGGTGGTGGCGCACGCCTTTAATCCCAGCACTCGGGAGGCAGAGCCAGGCTGATCTCTGAGTTTGAGGCCAACCTGGTCTACAGAGCGAGATCCAGAACAGGCACCAAAACTACACAGAGAAACCCTGTCTTGAAAAACCAAAAAAACAAGAAGGAGAAGAAGGTGAAGGAGGAGGAGAAGGAGAAAAAGGAAGAGGAGGAGGAGGAGGAGGAGGAGGAAGAGGAAGAGGAGGAGGAGGAGGAGGAGGAGGAGGAGGAGGAGGAGGAGGAGGCACAATGAGAGAGGTGTAGATGTTAACACCAGGAGAGATAATTGGAACAGGTATAAACGTGTCACTACCAAGAGAAGCGGTTTAAGCAGGTATCACAGGACTACGATTCTAGTTTCATTTCCACTACTGTGATAAAATACCCTGGTTAAAAGCAATTTAGAGGGAAGGGGGTTTGTTTCAGCTTACAGTTCTAGGCTACAGCCCATCATCATGGAGAACTCAAGGGAAGAACTTCAATCAGCTGGTCACATCACAGTCAAGAGCAGAGGGAAATGAATGCATGTGTGTTTGCTTGCTTGCTTGCTCTCCGCTTGATTTCTCCACTTTTAAATGCTCAAGATCCCCTGACTAGGAATGGTGCTGCCCACAGTGGGCTGAGTCTTCCCACATCAGTTAATTTAACCAAGGCAAACCCTGCAGATATGCTCATAAACCAACCCAATGTGGATAGTCCATCGATGACACTCTTTCCAGGTTATTTTAGATTATGTCACGTTGACAATTAAAATTGACCATCACAACTACCAACCAGGAAGACTTCAGGGTCGTTGTGGTACAAGAGGAGACATATAGGGCTTCCCCCCAGGCAGGGCAAAAGTGGTACAAGCTCTTGAGAGGAAAATCCAGTATTATCTGTCAAAATTATTTAATGAAAATGCCTTTTGGTCTGATATTCTACTTCTAAAAGCCCTAAAGACACATAATGACAACATACTAAAGCAATGCTCAGAAACATATGTATGACGATGACCTTTGCAAAAACCTGGAAGCAGCTAGTGTCCCTCAGCAAGAGAATTGGAAAGTTAACTGTATATCTATACAATGGAATGCTATGTGGCTGTTTAAAAGAATGAAGTAGATCTGTGTGTTGAGGTGTGGAAATTCTCTGCTATAGAGTGGTGAAAAAAAAAGCAAGATTCCAACCAGTAAACTACATCCTTTCCATTGTGCATGTGGAGAGAGTTCATAGAGTGTGCATACAGGCAACCTCACAAAAGAGAGTCGAGAGCCTTAACAGCAGAAACAAAGAATATGAGTGTCTTGATGTGTGGAAGTGCACCACCTAGGTGAAGTGCCTGAGGAGGCCAGAAGAGGACTCTACGTCAATGATAACCTAATGACACTGGTTTGGAGGAGAAAAGCTCCCAAGAATGTGGTTATATAATAAAGCTCTGTTTCCAAACAAGGAAGGAGAGGAGAAAAAGAGACAGGGGAGAAGGAAGGACGCAGGCATGTCTGTCTGGTCAACGCTGCTTCTGATGTTCCCCGCGTAGACGCTCATTCTGAGCCCGCCCTAGGTCAAGAAAAAGTGCATTTTCAGGGGTTAAATAACTCCACTTTCTTGCAAACCGACCCACAGATCTCTTTCCCCTTGTCTGGGGTTTGGGCGGCATGTTTATTATTCACTCATCTAATGGTATTCTAATGACATGTTGTTACATAAACATCTTTCTTTAGCAGTTATGAATGCCAGACTTCAGGGGTCACGGGGGCAAATCTGAATTCAGGTGTCTGTCTCCCATGTAGGCTCAGGGTTTGGAGCTGCCACTAAAGCAATGTGCATTGGGATGCGGTACTGGAAGCCAGAACGGCTGGAGACCCTCATTGAAGTCAGCATTGAGTGCGGTAGAATGACCCACAACCATCCCACAGGTAAAGCAGGTGCTGGACGGACGTGAGTCCTGTGAGGATGATGTTCCACCTGGAAGCAGAATTGTCTTTAAGTGTGGTGATGAAAAAGCCACACAAGGGGAAAAAATACTCATTGTCCCTGTATCATTCATGTCAGAACAAAAGGGAGGAGAGGTACAGATCTTGAGGGGAAACTGGACTCCAGGCTAAGTAGGTGTCGGAGTCGGTTCTGTAGACTGCTGCCCTTCTCCACAGTTGGGTGCCACTTACTACAATCAATCCACGTGACTCTATTAAATGGGTAACAGAATTTATTAAGATATAAATTGAGGAAATACACTCACGATACAGAACGGAGTAGACAGCAAAAGTCTTCCTCTGATCTGACCAGAGCCAATCCACTTCACAGGCTGGAGGGTCACATGACCCTTCTCCAACCCCTTAAAAGAGGTTATGTACAATGACAGAAAGCACCACCTCCTTTGGGCCGTATAGCCCAAGATCATGGGTGGAGAAAATACCACCATATGGCCTGTGCTTCTCTGTTTAGTCTCTAGGTCCTGTAGCAGCCCCAAAAAGGTGAGTGTCTTGATTCTTATACAAAGAGAGAGGCAGGGGGCTGGAGAGATGGCTCAGAGGTTAAGAGCACTTCTTCCAAAGGTCCTGAGTTCAATTCCCAGCAACCACATGATGGTTTACAACCCTCTGTAATGAAATCTGATGCCTTCTTCTGGCCTGTAGGGATGCTGGCAGAACACTGTATGCATAATTAATAAATAAATATTTTAAAAAAGAGAGAGAGGCGGAACTGACAGCTCCGGGGATGGTCTGTTTGAACTCAGAAAGCCACCAGCCCAGGTAGCAGAGCTCTCTCTCTCTCCTCCTCCTGCTCTCTAGGTTTCCTTGGGTCCCTGTGCACTGCTCTGTTTGCCTCTTATGCAGTACAAGGCAAGCCACTTGTACAGTGGGGAAGAGATATGCTGAAGGTGCTTCCGCTGGCTGAGGAGTATTGTAGGAAGACCATCCGGCACATGGCAGGTGAGCTGTCTTCCGGCCCCACTGCTTTCCACTCACCCAGAGCGCACGTGCTCACATGCCAACTCCAGTCCTTCCCTGGCCGCCCAGCAGCTCCAGGGGTTCACCCAGAGGCAATGCCTAGAGAAGCCCTCAGTCAGTCTAGGGAGAGCTGACTTCACAAAGACCCTCACCTGGCAGAGAGCAGACACCTGCTCCAAGTGGTACCAGGACTTCAAGGAGAACCACAGTCACATGGGTGGCTTCTTCCCCGGTAGCCTGAGACACCCACACCCTCCCCATGTCCAAGCTGACACCAAGTGTCGGGTGCAATAGAGAACTGTCTCTGCATTCACAGAGGATTGCATCCATTTCACACATTTCACACAGCCACACCCTAACCTGTACTTGGCCAAAGAGATGTATCCCATGCCACACACTTCCATCTGTACCAAGATGGGTCCCCATGCCATGAGTCACCAGAGACCACTAAGGGCATGTGTTCCCAAGGTTTCCATCTGCTCTCATTAACCCAGAGCCTGTCACCTTTTGGACATGGTCAGCCTGTTACTCAAAAATCCTCGGAGCACTATGGCTTTCAAGGTTCGGACACACAAGCAGCAAAGTATACCCCACCCTCCCCCACTTGACCCGGGAGTGCTGTGCAGTAGTCACAGGTACAGGAGCCCGAATGCAGGACCAGAAAACTCAGGGCTCACTCCCCAAGCCACTGAGTATATGGAAGACCCTCTTACCCCGGGGCGGTTCTCCACTCTAAGAGGGATGTGTGTGAGTGGGGAGTGCAGGTGCCGCCATGTGTCCTGCTGTGCACCTAGGTAGGAGCAAACTTTCTAAAATAAGCCATCCGGGGTGTCCTGAAAGAAAGGAGGATGTGAGCCCAGGGCCAAGGCTACCGCTTCTCCAAAAGAGCATGAAGCTGAGTGACTCTTGAGAAGTTCCAAGAGTCCCATCAAAGTCACCACAAGATGTGGGGGCGGGACGTGTTCTAGAGGATTCCCAAACAACTTTACAAGGACACATAGCTCACAGGATACCCACTTGGCATCAGCACTGAAGGAAATTGGGCCTAAAGGATGGTGCTGGGCATTCTAGCTAGCTCATCTCTGGACTATCCGTCCCTCATTTACTTGGCCTCCACGGAACATTTATTTCACTTATTTTTGCTTCGTTTAAGGCATCATTTCCTGGTTCCTCTGTCTCAAATGGGCTTAAATGTCTCCTGAAGGTCCCCCAAAACTGCCTACAGTTAGTGGGCTATTTCTCTCATCTTAGCAGGGTCACCAGATGCCCCCCAAGACTGGAAGGCAGTTGCTATGATAGAGCAGACCCTTACAGCACAACATTCACATTGCTAAGGGACACCCAAGGACTCCAGAACCCAGGTGGCTATTGTTGGAAGTGTGCCATCCGTGAGGGCATGAACCTGAGAACAGAATCCACGGCCAGGACATTTGGGGAATTAACTCTTTCTGGGAGGTGACCCCTGAGAAGCAGTCCTGTTATAACTGGAGTCTGAGGGGCTCCTTGGACACAGAACTTTCAACAGAGCTTAAGCTCACCCAGAAAGAGATGTTCTGTAAACATCCTTGGAGAGTGTCCCCTGGGGCGCCCTCTTTGAGGGGCAGCTGGAAGACTCAGACAGACCTTGCTGGTCCTGGGCTCCTGGTCTGGAAATCTCACTGCCCTGCTGCTCTCACCTGCTCCCCGGGTAGAGGCAGGGCTGGGCCCGTGCTGCCCCGCACAGGCATTTCGCCTTTGGTGGTATTCAAGCAGACAGTGTTTCAGCGTTGTGAAGCCCAGCAGGTCCAGATGTGTTAATCCAGGAAGCTGTCCCAGCACCTCCCGGCTTTTCCACTGCAGCCTCTACTCACCTCCCTGTAGCCCTGAACTCTCTCTGCTCTGTCCTCTGCTCTCAGCTGTCCAGCCAGAGACAGAAAAGATCCAGGGTCTAGATCTTTGTTTGTTTGTTTGTTTGTTTGTTTTCCAAGACAGGGTTTCTCTGTGTAGCTTTGGAGCCCGTCCTGGATCTCGCTCTGTAGACCAGGCTGGCCTCGAACTCACAGAGATCTGCCTGTCTCTGCCTCCCGAGTGCTGGGATTAAAGGCGTGTACCACCACCGCCTGGCTTAGGGTCTCGATCCTTATCTTCAGCTGTGTCCCCCAGACCTTACCAGCCCCTAAAGGCCAGGGCATTCCCCATCCTCTGTTGCCTCCAGGGGAGGACAAGCTGTGAACCTCCCAGAGCAGACACCTCCATTTCCTGCTGCTCCGAGTCTCTGGAGGGCTTGGTCCTCTGTAAGATGAGTGGGGGCTGGCCACGGCCCAGCCAGGGCCCTCCTCATCAGATATGCTAGCCAGAGGTGCTGCAGCCTGCTTGCGGCTTGGGTTTCAGGCTATCAGCAATAATGAAACTTCTCCCCTTACTGTGCAGGCCCAGGTTTAAGCTCATCAAAATACAGAGTTCCCTGTTGATTTCACTTTGGATTTCTTTTGTTTGGGGAATTTTTCTTTGTTTCTTTCTCTTTCTTTCTTTTTTTTTTTTTCCCAATATCTTATGCATGCTAGGCAAGCACTCTTAACTCTGAGATAGATCTCCAGACCTAATTAATTAAAATTATAGGCTCATAATCATCCTGTGGCCACCTTCTGCTTTAGAGAGCAGTTAGGTAAATGGCATTATATTACTTCCTCCCATCTTCTGCACTGCTGTTGGAAGCGGCCATACCTATTGGGCTGCTTATTTTGGGCACAGGACCTCCATCCCCCACACCTGCCGCGGGGAGAAGGCACTGCCCACCTCCCCCTTCCCCGTGCCCTCCTCCGCCAGGCACCATCAGCCCACCCGCCCTGTGCTTGCACCTAGAGTACCAAGAGCACTGGTTTTACTTTGAAGCAAAATGGCAGTTTTATTTGGAGGAGAGAAAAATCAGCGAAGACACAGAGAACAAAGCCACCTTCCCCGACAACTATGACGCAGAGGAGAGAGACAAGGTAAGTCCAGCCCCAGGCTGTGCCTGTGCTCTGTGGAACTCAGCCAGGGCGTAGTGAGTGGGTGAACCAGACCGGTGGGTGGATGGCAGGCACAGGGACGGACCTGGATCTTTTGCCAGATGCACACTGACCCACGGTTCTCTTCAGACATACAAGAAGTGGAGCTCAGAAGGCCGAGGAGGGCGGCGTGGCCACGATGCCCCCATGATCGCCTATGATGCCCTCCTCGCTGCAGGGAGCAACTGGACCGAGCTGTGCCAACGGGCCATGTTTCATGGAGGTAAGATGTCCTCCTCTGTGGTGGATACACCCAGAAGGTACAGACCCTGTGCCCTGGAGCACGTCTCAGTGTTTAGGGTCCACAGACGTGGGCTTCAGCCAAAGACCCAGAACACCGGCCCATCTCCATTGCCGGACACACTCTAGAGTCTCAATTGCAGTACACATGCCAGCACCAGGACCACAGATACCGTTGTAGTAACCTACGTTGGTGTGGCCCACAAGCCTGCCGGTCTCACAGACGACCACCATCAGGACAGTGACCAGGTTCAGGGACTCCTCTCTTTCTTTGGTTTTTCAAGACAGGGTTTCTCTGTGTAGCTTTGGAGCCTTTCCTGGAACTCACTCCGTAGCCCAGGCTATCCTCGAACTCACAGAGATCCGCCTGCCTCTGCCTCCTGAGTGCTGGGATCAAAGGCGTGAGCCACCACCGCCCGGCTGACTCTTCTCTGTCTAGCTGCTCACTCAGAGCTGGCAGGTCTCCCTCAACCCAACTACACAGGCTCCTCCCTCCTGCAGGTCTGCAGCCTGTATGAAACCACAGCATTTATAGCCTTGCAGGCAGGGATAGAGTGAATGCAGAATGTCTGGAATTCACTCGCCTGAGGCAGGCTTTGAGACAAAGAGGGTACAGGGTGCCCGGCATGACCTAGAGAGGCAAGGTGGACTTGGATGGCTGAGAGAACCTGACAAGGGTATCATTGCCCTTGAGTTGCCTCTGACCAGTGTCCAAAAGCAAATGCATCTTGGTGTGGTTGTGTGGCCAGAGCCCTAAGCTGCCAATAGAAAATTCTATGTGGGACCAGAACTTTGTTCCACAAACCACGTCGAGTCCCTCAGCATTCTCTCAGCTTTCCTCTGAGAATGGACAGCTGGAGTCAGAGCCATCCTGGAAGCAGGTTTTACTGGAAGGAGAGGAAGAACAGTTGTGGGAACTCAGCCTAGAATGGCTGTTTGTCGTTCCACTGTTTCCTGCATATCCATGTTCAGGCCTCTCCCAGGACCAGCACCCAGGTCTCTTGGTACATCTGTACCAAGAACAACTGCCCTGACTTTCCCCCTCTGTCGACCATTGTGGCCCTAGCCTTATCCAATCCAGTTGCTCTCCCCACTCTCTGTGTGTGTGTGTGTGTGTGTGTGTGTGTGTGTGTGTGTGTGTGTGCGCGTGCGCGCGCACAAGTATGCATGTGATAGCACATGAGAGTGTATCTGAAACATTACCAGGACTCAGAAGCAGTTTGGGGTCAGAGGTCATGTGGGGAGGAATCAGAGGCAGTTCCAAGGTCCCCAGCCAAAGAGACGAGGGCCACAAGACTTGAAGATCACAGCTCAGCTTTTTTTTAAGAAATGGCAAATTCATGAAGTTTTAGACACTGCATCTGCGCACTCAACTGTGCTAATCTCACAGATGTTTAAAACTTCCCGAGACTGCAGGAAGCAAGTGGCCCTGAAATTCTGAAAAGCAGGCCGTGGGGCTGAGGATGTAGCTCAGCTGGCAGAGTACTTGCTTAGCATGAATGAGGCCCTGGGTTCGATCCCCAGCCCCCCACAAAGAACAGGCATATTAAAAAACAAACAAACAAAAGTAGGCTGTGGTTGGCTTGAATGCACACCAGAGATGGAAAGGCAGCAAACACACAGTTGTTAGAAATAGGGAGCAGCCCGATTTTAAGGACAATTTTATGAATATTTCTGATGTGGGTAGCTTATTTGTGGAGTAAGATGACTCTCTTCTCCCAATCATGATGGGCCAGATCTCCCTTTTAGGATATTTCTTCCCACAAAGGGTGGATGAAAAGCACGGTATAATGAATCCAAATGCACGTCTGTGACAATTGGGAATGTGCCCTGGTGCCTGCATTTCTGATACGGAGGAACAAGCTAACTGCACATCAAGTGTGCTTGACCACAAAGGGGCTCTGACCATCAGGAGACACAGCTGCCACACGCAGATGCGTTTCCTTGGTAACCTCACGTATAACTCCTTTATGAGGTTGCTCAAAGGTGGATCCCATGGCTGTCGATCAGTTAAGAAACTTGAGGCTTGCCGGGCGGTGGTGGCGTACACTTGTAATCTCAGCTGTCAGGAGGCAGAGGCAGGTGGATCTCTGTGAGTTCGAGGCCAGCCTGATCTACAGAACTAGTTCCAGGACGGCCACAGCGGATACATAGAGAAACCCTGTCTCGAGAAACAAAAAAACAAAAGGAAGAAACTTGAGGCTTGATTATGGAAGCTGAGGCCAGGCCTTTTCAGATTCCCAGGCTGTACAAACAGGAACAGGGCTTGGGCTATCCGTTAGGACTCCATTCTCCCAGCTTCACTACTCACGACTGTCTGCTAAGTAACACCACTGGGTTGGTTTGTGGTGGCCAGATGTCACCTGAGTGGGGAGAGAAGGGAAGCAGCTGTAGAGCAGAGAAGGCCCTAGTGCTTAGAACTGTGGCTGCCTCAGAGGCTGGCCACCTGGGGGAGGGGTCCTGTTGGTTTTGAGGTAGGATACTGCGATATACCCTGGCTGGCCTGATATTAACTTCCTGGCCCAGGCCTTGAACTCATGTCAACATACCTGGCTCAGTCTTCTGAGTACGAGGATTACATGTCCACCACTACCCCCCTCTTCTCCAGGATGGTCTCAGAGATATAAGGGCAGCAGGCTCAGTCAGCGGGAACCCCGCCCCCCCCCCCCGAACACCCTTGCGTTTACCTTTTCAGGTGAGAGCGGAGCCACGGGAACCATCGCCGGCTGCCTGTTCGGGTTGCTGCATGGCCTGGCCGCTGTTCCACGGGGCTTGTACCAGGAACTGGAGCACAAAGGCAGACTGGAGGACTTGGGCACAGCCCTGCACCGCCTGTCCACAGAAGAAAAGTAAAGTGTTTCTGCCATTTTCCCCTCCCGGAGGGCAGCCCGTAATGTCCACACTCAGACTTAGAGCCTCCCCTAAGAGAGGGAATGCGTGTGCGGTTTCCACACAAGGAACACCTGCCTCGTGGGCCGTAATTCAACTGTAACTCCCCCCCTCCCCAATTTCAAATCCTGTTTGCTGTATAAAATACATTGTTTGTCCTAAGAGAATATTTTTCCTCACACTCAACTGCTGCTAAGGCCTTGTGTTCGCTGCACACAAACCTCCGGGTGCTTGGTGACAAGCTGTCTCCTGGACAACTGGTGTATTTTATTCTGCCCCAAGCCCAGCGCTGCTTGTCCACCCCCTTGAACAACACTAACAGCCGTGGTCCCCATCTGAGAACCTTTCTCAACCCTTCTACCTCCTAGCTGTATGTTTCTACCTGCTGGCACACTGTGGGGGCGGGGTATCTCTCTTCAGCAGTCAGGTATGTTCATGCCTCGTGGTAGAGACCCCTGGCGGCTTCAAGATGTACCCAAAGCCGTCATCTAACCTCCTTGCCATGTTTCAGTCACTAAGCCTTTACTGAAATCTTTTTGAACAACTTCCTAAGAAAGCCAGGCAGCAGATGATTTCCCGGGTCGCGTGCAGCATCTTCCTTTGGTTAGGTCCTAGGTTAGATCCAAGGAAGGATCCTAACCTTCCTAGGTTAGATCCACGTAGGAGGAAGTCTTTAGCCACCGTGCCACAGGAGCTCCCCAGGAGGGGTTAGCTGACAGTCTGGGGAAGATGGTCACATGCTCCTCTTCCAACCATGGCTTGACGCGGGTTTTCACCAGTATGAAGTCAGCCACTGTTGACGACAGATGGCTGGTGCTGGGCCTGGCTGTTTGGTGCTGTGTTCTTCTCACGTAAGGCCTCGTCTCTGAGGAGAGCCAATACTGTCTGCAGTGAGAAGCTGGTGGGGGCCTCTAGAAGCTCTGCATGGGCTTGGGGGTGGAGGCTAGGGCAGAAAGCATCCACCTGTTGGAATCTGCACAGCCTCTAGGGTGCAAACTCTCCATGGGCCTCACGGGCTTCTGTGGGATGTTGAATGGGATATGTGACGCCTCTCTTTTCCCTGTGATAAGCTGTCCAAATAGACAGCAGGACAAGAAGCTACGGACTTTAGTAGAAAAGGCTGATGACACAGGCTTGAGGATGTGTTGGGACTTCCTGAAGTTGCTCTGCCCCGGGTATCCTGTTGTCCTCTTCCCGATCCTAGGGAGCTAATCCAACAGTTATGGTGAAATAGGCATGTCTTGGGCACAGCAGTTGTTTTTGCAGAGTACCTGTCTTCCATTTTGTAGAGACGAGTGGAGTCGTGTGGTGGACAGGTCTATGGTGCTCGACATTGAGCAGGTTTTGTGTGTGTGTGTGTGTGTGTGTGTGTGTGTGTGTGTGTGTGTGCGTGCGCGCGCGCGCCATTTGATTCTGGATAACTGAACAATAACTGAACTAACACACTTGCCAATCAGAGACAGAGAGACAGATATGGGGAAAGGCATACATTATGTTCTTCCACCCTGCTGCTCAAGCAGCCCAGAGCAGTGGGTGTGAATTAATGGAGGATTCTCTAATGAAAATAAACCTAGCTGGGATGAGGTAAGTTGGAACTTTCCCTAGAGAAACACAACACTTGGCATTTTGAGGGGCACCCTCCTGTCTCTGGTGGCCTTACCCTGTCTCTGTCCTTGATGCACAAGTAGCGATGGCCCCAATAAGCAATGTGTATGGTAGATTAGGATGGAGGCCTACATGGGCTCCATCTTCATTCACTAGTGGTCCTCTGTATGTAAGAATCAGAAATTTACAAAGCCATTATAAATTAGAAAGCATAAACTAAGTGAAATTCACAGGCGCTATGGAAGTTCCCCCTGTCTCATTTCCCTACGACAGATAAAAACAACACTGAAAAGGAAAAGGAAAGCCTGGATGGTAACAAGGTGCGTCCAGCGTCTCCCCGTTAGACAGGTGATGCTAGCTAGCTTTGTTCTGACTACAAATGTGATGTGCACACACAGATTCAGAATTCAGATACTGTTGAATGGTGGCATATAGGAAACACGATCTCCCCAAGCTTCACCTGAGCTCACACCCTGGGCAAAACACAGGGCACAGTTCATGTCTTATGCATCCTGCCAGAATTTTCTTCTATATCCACTGTATCTTCTATATCTATATCAGCGTTGCATATAGGAATGACGTATTTGTACATGTGTGCTATGTGCACATGGTTTCTATCATACATAGGACTGTAGCAGCTGTATGTGTATACATTTGCTTCTGGCTTTTCCCACTCACATGGCTCATCAATCTATCTTCATTCTGCATGTATGCGTGAGGGCGTACATATACACATACTGGATACTTTTCTAACTGGTACTCCATGGTATAAGTGTGCCAATAGTTCATATACTCAGACTCTGAACCGAATTTTGAATTGTTGTGGGGTTTTTTTTGTTGTTGTTAATTTGTTTTTGTTTTGAAAAAGGATCTCTATATAGCCCTGGCTAGCCTAGAACTCATACCTACAGATATCTGTCTGCCTCTGCCTCCTGAAATTAAAGGAGTCACCGCACCCAGTTATATTGTAGGTTTTCTTGTTTTGTTGAGATAGGATTTCACCGTGTAGCCTGGGATGGCCTCAGACTCATGATCCTTCTGATTCACTCAGCCTTCCCAGTGCTGGTATTACAGGTGTGCACCACCATGCCCAGCTAACTTCCACATCTCTTGTGCACACAAATTAATCCCTACAAATAGCACAGTAAGCTGTGGTTTACCCTAGGACATTTATTTTGCCTTCCTAGCTCTGAAATTGTGGCACAGACAACATTTTCTTGTCCCCTAATTTAATCAGTGGAGTGAGGAACAGGCTCCCTCTTATGGGCACAGTACCTTACACTAAGTGTCACATGCCCATTTCAACCTGGTGTCGAGCCCACATACAAGGTCACCGCATCTGTACGATAGGTTTTGGAGGGATCAGTGTCTCTTATTTCTGGGTGACAAACTGGGGTGACTTCCAGAAAAGTGTGGGTCATAGATGTAACCTTCTGTACTGTTTTTTGTCTAAATCAATGGTGAGCACCCTCTCTTGATCTAGAGGCCTGGGCATGTGAGTTAAGTCTGGGGCTTAGACTGAGAAGCATATGTCTGGAAAGATCTGGACTCCAGGGCGTTCTCAAGAATGTACGTGAACGTGTTCTGTGGTTCCCCAACAGAGAGCCATGTTCCCAGGAGAAAAATATGCATTATGTGGACAAGGCTGGGCAGGAGACATAAGGTTTAGAATTCAGGTTAATTTAGATTAATTTTCCCAAACTCTCTGGAGAGAGAGAGAGAGAGAGAGAGAGAGAGAGGGACAGAGAGAGAGAGACAGACAGATAGAGAGAGAGAGACAGACAGACAGACAGACAAAGACAGACAGAGAGAACACATGGTAGAGCTAGGACCAAAGCCATGGCTAGGTAAGTGCTCTATCACTGAACTATCCCAGGTCTTTAATTTATATCTGAAATCATTTTTCCAAGGTTTTCATATCTGAAAGCCAGATAAGAGGTGGGTATTATGGGCACCATTCCTTTCTGACAATTGGAGGAAATAAGTCAGCTAGACAAGATAATCTGACAAAATTAGATTCTTAAGCAAGTGGCAGTGTTACACACTCATAATATCAGTACTTGGGAGGCAGAGGTAAGAGGATCATGATTTGAGGCCAACCACAGCTACACAGATGGTCACAAGTCACAAAGGCCAGCCAGAGCTGCATGGCAAGACCCCGTCTCGGAAGGAAAATGAAAACCACCACCAACAAACATCTATGAGACAGCTGGAAAGGCTTATGTAACACCAGGTACAAACACCCCTTCACAACTCACGGCCAGAGTTCACCAAACACCAGCTGAGCTGCAGGGCTGTTGTGGTGCCTGGCTTTCCCAGTCTCTGCTGTGACATAGTAAAAACAGCCCCTACTGCTGAGCAGGAATTTCCATTAATCTAGGCTTTCCATGAGGTAGCTAGTGTTGAAGAGCTTGTTTGTAGGTGAGAAGTCCAGGATCTAGAGGCCAGGGTATCTCACTTGGGACAGAACAGTGAGAGGACTTTAAATCTAGTGTATGACAATCAACACTTTTCACTCTGCTGCCTGGCCCAGGTGGCCTCTGTGCCCTTCAAGCCTCCCCTTTCTGAAGGGCACACCAAGAGCATGGTCTGTCTTGAATGTGGGTGGAAAAACCAGCCCGAGGACAAGTGCTAATACTGAAAATGCCCGAAGTGATGTTCAACTCAAATGTCTGATTAGAATCTCCATCATTAAAATTTATCCCAAAGGCTCTGTTAAGTTGGAAATGTCTTTTAGGTCACTGAGCTAACATTGCCTCTCTAATGTTAAAACTGATACTGGGCTAATTTGTTTTCCCCTGTTAAATAGAAATAAATTGAGATGGGGTTGGGGCTTTAGCTCAGTGGTAGAATGCTTGCCTAGCAAGTGCAAGGCCCTGGGTTCGGTCCTCAGCTCCGAAGTAAAAAAAAAAAAAAAAAGAAAGAAAGAAAGAAAGAGAAAGAAAGAAAGAAAGAAAGAAAGAAAGAAAGAAAGAAAGAAAGAAAGAAAGAAAGAAAGAAAGAAATTGAGAGCACACTCAGAATGTTATAAACAAAGAATTGTCATGGGTACGAAAGTGAGGACTCACACCCTCAGGTGGCCACATCATAAATAAGAGGGCAGTGCTGTACTGCCACCAGTGCCCAGAGCATTGACTCCGTCCTAAATCCATGCTAAGTTCACCACAGACTTACTAATGTCTTAGGGTCCCAGAACCGATGGTCCCAAGGTCACAACCCCTTACGTGACCCTTTGGACCACATCTTTGTGATCTACTCACACTTCCATGATTTCTGTAGGGGATTACTCAGGACCACTTCCCTCTTCCTGGGGTGTGTCCTGGGAATGTCAACTTGGAGAGCATCTACCTCAAAATCACCCCCCCTCCCCCGTGCTCACCCCAAATCCCAAGGAAGCTCTGAAACCCTCTCCATGAACCCATCTAGGTCAGCAGCGTCCTTGAATTCCACTTGTCACACCATGACTTCATGGTTTTGTTTATCCTTTCTTATTTGGATTGTTTTCTAGTCAATATTTCCTCCCTCCCTCCCTCTATCCCTCATTCCTTCCTTCTTTCTCTCTTTTCTCCTTTTTGAGATAAATTCTCAAAACCTAAACTGCCCTCAAAATTGCAAACTTCCTGCCTCCACCTCCCGGGCACCAGGATTACAGATGTGCACTGTCACACCTGGCCTCAGATGATTTCAAATGCATTTTTAAAAGCCGAGTGTGGTGGATCACACCTATAATTTCAGGACTTGGGAGGCTAATCCAGGAGGATCACCACAAATTTGAGGCCAGCCTGCATAGTAAGTTCTAGGCTAGCTAGCTTTGGCTACAAAGTAAGACCTGTCTCAAAAGAAAAGAAAAGAAAAGAAAAGAAAAGAAAAGAAAAGAAAAGAAAAGAAAAGAAAAGAAAAGAGAGAGGAAGAGAGAGAGAGAGAGAGAGAGAGAGAGAGAGAGAGAGAGAGAAGGAAGGAAGGAAGGAAGGAAGGAAGGAAGGAAGGAAGGAAGGAAGGAAGGAAGGAA
>CABHPP010098517.1:3510-30291 GCA_902168425.1 Peromyscus attwateri | reverse complement strand
GAAGGAAGGAAGGAAGGAAGGAAGGAAGGAAGGAAGGAAGGAAGGAAAGAAGGAAGGAAGGAAAGAAGGAAGGAAGGAAAGAAGGAAAGAAGGAAAGAAGGAAAGAAGGAAAGAAGGAAAATAGTTGAAACAGTAGACAACTCCTGTATTCTTTCCACCTGGTTTGACAACTGCTGATATTGGGCCATGTTGAACATGTTATTTTCTCTGTCTTTCTTACGGCATGCACACACACACACACACACACACACACACACACACACACACACATGCACAGATACAGACAGAGACACAGTTACAGAAACACACAGATACATAGATACACAGAGATAGAGACACACACATTTTTTTTTTCTGAATCTCTTGACAACAAACCACAAAACTGTGTCCTTATGGTTTCCATGAGTTTTCTGAATAAGTGTTCTCTTCTCTCACTGCCGCAAACCACAAAGGTTGGCCTGGCTAGCATTCTATAGTCCTATGGACTAGCATGCTACTCTGAAATACTGCTATGTTTTATATTATACAGTTTGCCAATTGCCTCATCATGGCCCCTTTTAATCTGCTTTTCTATGCCACATCATCGCCACACAGAGGTCAAAAACCTGCTCCCCTGTGTCTACTCTCTGCCCTTCACCCGCCACAGGTCCTGAAGAGCAGCATGATGCAGTAGCTGGCAGCAGGGTAATTCTCCAAGAACCCTTTAGTCCTTCTTACATTTTGAGGCATTGAAAAGTGCCCAACTCTTAGGTGTGGGTCAGCCCAGGTGATGGCTGTCCTCTGTCCCTCACCGCCTAATAACCAGACACCCCTCTGTCCCTCACCACCTAATGACCAGACACCTCTCTGTCCCTCACCGCCTAATGACCAGACACCCCTCTGTCCCTCACCGCCTAATGACCAGACACCTCTCTGTCCCTCACCGCCTAATGACCAGACACCCCTCTGTCACACCTATAGCTACACATACTGAATCCAAGCAGGGCTATTATGGCCAAGACAACCAGCCATCAATCTTGAGACAAGTGTATTTCCAGGATAGTACTGACATTCAGATTCCGAATCAGGATTCCATCCATAGCCACCCAGTAATACAAATGACAGGGAGAAGTTAACATGATACTGCTACAGAGCTCTCCTGGACAGTAGTCACTGTTAGCAGGAGCTTACAAATTCTAGGCAACACTAACACTGGCTCCATGGCTCTCCCTGGAACAGTGACATGGGCCATCTCACAGACACTCTACTGGCTCCATGGCTCTCCCTGGAACAGTGACATGGGCCATCTCACAGACACTCTACTGGCTCCATGGCTCTCCCTGGAACAGTGACATGGGCCATCTCACTCTCACTGGCTCCATGACTCTCCCTAGAACAGTGACATGGGCCATCTCACTCTCACTGGCTCCCTCGCTGGGTCTTCTGGGCTGTTTGGAAAGTACTTTTTCTCTTAAAGATATGTTTTTCATCCTTCCTAAGCCTAACATGAGACCTACTAGTAACATATTCAGAACCTCCACTTTTAAAGGCCCCGTTATTTAAACCAGTCTTAGTGGGCTGAGTATAGCTCAGTAGTGGAGGGCATATCTAGTTAGTGTACATGAGGACCTGGGTAGGTTCCACCCCAAGAAAACCCAAAAAGCAAAGTGCAATCTTACTTAGAAAGGTCATAATGAACCTAGATTGTGTCTCTTTTATATTACTAACTTGGCAGTTACATACATGGATTGGTCACTGGCTGAGGAGCCAGGCCCTTGAGACAGATGGTTACTGGTCTGTGGAAGTAGATCAGGCTGTGCACATTGTTGAGAGTCCCAATGTCAGCGCCCCACTTGGACACTGAGCCTGTTGACAGCTGGGTGGCTGGATGCCACCACCACAAATGGGCTCCTGACCAAATTTTGAGGGGGCCTCAGAGGGTCCCTATTCTCATGGCCACCTTGTCCTCCCAGCATGGCCATGAGGACCTAGTGGAGGCAGCTTGTCTATGAGCTGAGGGAGGGGCTGAAGGATGACAGGCACAGGCCATTGTTCCTGAGCAAGGGAGACCTGATACTCTAATATTCATGGCTTTTGAGGAAAAGATCCCAGAAAGAATAGCCATAAAAATAAAACATGGTGGTCGGTCAGCTCGTTTAATGATTATCCACCATGTGTTGGGCGGGATGAGCAGGAAGAGGTTGTGGTCCTCAGGTCTCAGTTTCTGGGTAAGGAATATAGGAATAGTCATATTGTTATAGTTTGCTTTCCTGTTAGTGTCATAAACACCATCACCAAAAACAAATTAGAGAGGAAAGGGTTTGTTTCTGCTGATACTTACAGTCACAGTCCATTATTGAGGGCGGTCATGGCAGGAACTTGGAGGCAGGAGCCACAGAGGAATGCAGTTTACTGACTTGCTCACTGGGTCATGCTCAGCTAGCATCCTATACAACCAGGACCACATGCCCAAGGGTGGCACCTCCTACCATGGCCTGGTCCCTCCTACATCAATCATTATTCAGTCTGATTGAGGCAATGCCCACAGTTGAGACTCCCTCAGATAACGGTGGATAATAGCAGAAGCTAACTAGGAGACAGAAAGAACCATCCATAGATGATATGCCCAGATGGAGACATGTCCCCTTGTTTGGGCACACAGCATCCTGATATGGATGTTCTGTGCTGAAGAGACAAGGGACAGGCAAATGGACAGGTTGGTACCGTGACTTGCAAGGCCGCTTCAGTCACTACAGAGGAAGTGACTGCAGGGACCCCTGGAGGCAGGTGGAGACAGCGGGCCCGCAGCTTGTTCCGAGAGGGGTAAGAAATGGCAGCATCATGCGGGCCCATTGGTAGAGACCTCAACATATTTTATAAATTACAATTTTCCATGGCCCCTGTGTGTCCTGCAAGAGCAGTATGTTTCAGGATGTGGTGTCCTACCAGGCTAAGAACTGGGTCTCTCTGGTAGGTATTTGGCAGCCATGCTGAGCCCCAGAGTTTATTTGAGACCCCACTTCTCCTGCAAGGGAACTGAGGCCGAGGAGCACTGTCTGCCAGAGGATGCTCAGAGCAGAGCGGGGAGTGGGGGGTGGGAGGTGGCAACCCTGGCGTAGCCGCCGACCATGGGGCAGTCAGTGAGGCCCTACTGACCATAGCTGATGAGGAACTGGACTGACCCAGGACTACATGTGCTCAAATGGGGGTGGGCAGGCCTTGAGGTCTGCTGTCCTCTTTCTTCAGTACGAGCTGTGATGGTGGCATTCCTCAGGGCTGAGCAGCCTGGGTGTGTCCTGAGACGATTGTCCAGTTTCCTGTCCTAAATGACCTTGCCTGCCTGCCTGCCGCCGGTGCCTAAATTAAGAAGGTTTATGGGCCCCCTGTTTGTGTTGGCCATGGAGGGGAAGATTCTGTTCCGTCCTGGGCCAGGCTCTATAGCTCATCCAAGTACCTAAGAGACGTGGGAATGGGCTTAGTCATGTCTACACGCTGCAGCTGAGCAAAGAGTGTCTCACATGAGCAGCGTAAGGCCCCCACAAGCTATCCTGGTGCTTCGGTGTGAGTGTAAGGATTCTGGAATGTTCTGGCATAGATTAGGCCAGAATGGGCCAGCCTCTCAGAAGAACTGAGGTGGGTGGGAAGAGACCACAAGAGATGCTTGGGCCTCAGGAAACAGAGCACAGAGAGGTCTCCATAGGATTGTGGCGTAGGACTCACCGCTAAGAAAGGAACCTTGAAAGGGGCCCTGAAGTGGAACGTGGAGGGTGAGCAGCCACATGCCAGTGGAGAGGGAGCTATGCTGCCCAGGTGGAAACAGATCTGTAGGGCCAGCAATAGAGCAAGGAGGGCAGAGGGGTGGGAGGGGCTGGCCCATATGCTGCTAGCAGCTCTCCCACAGAGACAGGTGAGCCAGGTATCTACAGGGGCCTCACCGCTCCATCCACAGGCATCTGCCAAGGCTGGCCCTCATGCTGGGAAGTGTGTGAGTGCTGGAGTGACCTGGAAAAGAAAACACACTTCCCACCCACGTGAAGCCTTTGTTGCAGTGGAGGGTTGCGGGCAGAAACAGAATGGCTCTTAAAATACACTAGGAACTCCAAGTGGTCACAAGGTGACTGGCTACCCCTGATGATGTGCTAGGGAGCAGCCATGGGCTACGTTGGCAATTGCCCTGAAGAGGGAACAATGAAGCCGTGACCCAAGGGCCTGGCACTAGCTATTTCAAGGACAGAATGCCTCGGGCAGATGAACTAAGGCAAAGATCTCAAGGTGAGACCTGGCCAGAATTCCATTTCCTGAGGCTTACTCCTTCATCTTGAGCCTGCCAGGTGCTAGAAGAACTTGAAGGACTGGGCCTGGAGATCAGGGGAGGCATCTGGGAAGAGGCCAGAAGCTCACTCACAGCCACAGCGTGGCCTGCGGGATACTTAGCAAAGATCCACCAGAAGGAGGAATTTTTAGTTAATAATGATTGTTAAACACAATTTTGACTCACTGGAGTGAGCTGTGAAATCCCCCTTTACTCCTTATTTACAGTGCAGACACCCTCTCCTGCTGTAGGGCCACAGTGTGACAGGGCTAGGTGTGACCCACCAGAAAAGAACTTAAGTCCCTCTTCTAATCTGCTAATCCTGGCCCATAACACTTAGGAAAGCGTCTGCTGCCCCAACCGAAAACATCTGAGATGATCATGGGAGCTCTGGGGAACGTTCTGAGACTCCATCTGGGGCTGTTAGCTAAATCCCCTTTTCGTGTCTGCCGAAGAAGTCAGACTGAAGGCCGCAAGTGGCCTCAAGTGTTGGTCCCCGGTGATGGGCAGGTGGCGAGCTGCTGGGCAACACCTTGGCACTGTGCTGACTTCTAACTGATTGTGAGCTGAAATGTGATGCAGCATGGCTGTGGCTCGGACAGCCAAGCTGGGCTTAGACACACTAACACCCTTGATCTAAGGACACTCAGCAAGCCTCCCTTAAAGTGCGCTGCTTACACACTCCCCGGAGCAGAAGGCAGTGTGGAACCCTGGCCCGGGCGGGGCATATGGAGAGGCTAGGCTGTCCCTTCTGTGGTGGGAGAAGCTGGACAGTTAATGCCAGCTGGGTTTCTCATTTCTCCGTTTAGACCGTGGGCTCAGGGAGCCCTCAGAGAGGAACTTGGGAATGATACTCAGTGTCCTCAGGTTGGGCTCGTGGCCTTTAGTCAGTCGGTCAGAATATCTTCGCTACATGTCATCAGTACGGTTATTTCAGTCATCCTAATGACTCACCTGAGAAGTCGTTAAGACAGTTGAAATAGCTTAGCCGGCCTCACAAGCTGTGTGACCACAAAGCTCCAAGAAGTACACAGGTCCTTTGAGCCTCCTCAAAGCGCCTGAGTCAGGTGAGTCTATCCGCATCCCAGGCCTGGGGAGCAAGACCCTCGTGTCTCCACAGGCTCAGTGGCCCCTGGAAACGCACAGGGGGGGGGGGGGGGGGGAGCTCTTGTGGCCCAGTGTGGGGCACCTAATTGGGAGCTGGTAGTGATAATTGCCAAGCTCTTCATGGAGACTGTAGTGAAGTAGGTATAGTCCAGACCCTGCTGGCAGGTATGGAATTTGTAATTACAGATGTGTGAATTCAGCCTGCGCTGGGTTCCCAAGCCCACTTGAGATCCTATGTGTTGGTATTCAGGATGGACCAGTGGGCACATCCTGAGACCAGACCCACAGAGGATGGTGGCAACAAGGACAACATAGGAAGGGTGTGACTGTCCCCAACCTAGGGCGATGTGGACCAGAGATGGTGTCGTGCCCTGGGCAGCACAAAGAATATACAAGGAGAGCAGAGGCTACTGGAGTGGCTGGCACAGGAGGATTCTGGTCATGTGGCCTGTGGCCATCAAGAGCGTGGACACTGTTGACTGTCAGGTTCAGCTGTGTGTGTGTGTGAGGCAGGCAAGACTGCAAGAGGGGCAGGGAATGTTTCCTGGGGCCAGGGACCGTCTTAAAGCCGTAGGGCCCTGTGGCTGTAGGGGGTGTGGGCCAGGAAAGCTCCTGTGTGCCCAAGGGGCGCGGTTAGTAGGAAGAGGAATTTGGGATGTAAGGGCTTAGTTCATAGGCATGCAATGTGCCTGTGAGACCCAAGATATCCAGACAGAAGCTCGTACCTAGGCAGCTGCCAAAGGCCAACCCCAAGATGTAGAAGTTAATGGCCACCAGTTCCAAGATGCCCTGGGGAAAGGAAAAAAATGCCACCCACAACCAAAACCAACCCACTTCCAAGACAACACCATCTTACCTCAGAGGCAGGAAATCTGGGACTCCTCACATCCATTCAGCTGCACACAGATTTCCTCAAGCCCAGCGGCGGCACCTAGCCAGCCCCACCCCCACCCCATTCCCTCTGCAGCTGTACAAGTGGCTTGGCAGGAAGCACCCCACCCCCACCCCAGAATCACTCTGCTGATGCTGTCCGAAGATGGTGAGTCCCCTCAGGGGAAAGGAGGTCTCTCTCCACCCAGGGCAGCTTCCACAGGTGACCAGATGAGTCTGGAGAGAGGTGTCCACAGGCCATCTGGATGGGAGACAGGTGACCAGATGAGTCTGGAGAGAGATGTCCACAGGCCATCTGGATGGGAGACAGGTCAGGCAGCAGGACTGTGACAACCAGGTGTCACAGGGCCAAGCCTGAGCTCCGAGCCTGCTGGCTTCTCAACTCTGAAACAGACCAATGGTGTGTCTTTCTACTCGAGGGGACCCAAGGGAGTGGCCGCCCCAGGATTGGTTTCCTCTTGCAAGGACACGGAGCAGCCACTTCCTGGGGGGCAGGATTGGCCTCCATGTCCTGATTACTCAGAACAATGGCGCTCTTGGTGGTGGACGGCACAGCTGCTGCTTAGGTTAGTTATTTTTACACCGTGGTCATTGCTGTGTGCGTGCTTACTCACGCCCTGCCAAGGCTTTGGGAGTGCTCACGGCGCAGCTCTTGTTTAATATCCCCGTTTATACATCAGCCCTCTGAGTCTGCACGCTGGTCTCAGGCATGGAGAGACCTCCTCATCCCTGGCAGTGCTCAGGAACAGCACCAGCCCGAAGGCCCAATAGGCCCTGACTCCTGAGAACCAGCCCCAGGGACCCTCCAGGGGCTGTGATACTGTCTTAGTCAGGTGACTATGGCTGTGGTGAAACACCATGACCAAAACAACTTGGGAAGGAAAGGGTTTATTTGACTTATGCGTCCCCATCACTGCTCGAGATCAGAGGAAGTCAGGGCAGGCACTCAAACAGGGCAGGAACCTGGAGGCAGAAGCTGATGCACAGGCCATGGAGGGGTGCTGTTTACTGGTGCTGCTCCTCGTGGCTTGCTCAGCCTGCTTTTTTGTTTTTTTTTATACCCAGGACCACCAGCCCAGGGGCAGCACCACCCACAATGGGCTGGGCCCTCCCCCATCCATCACTAATTAAGAAAATGCTCCGTAGATCTGCCAGCCTACAGCCCACGTTCTCCAATTGAGGGTCCCGCCAATCAGATGTCTCAAGCTGACATAAAACTAACCAGGATAAGAGTAACCTTATGAAAATGACAACAAAACATGTGACACTGTGGTTTTCTGTTTCTTCTGTCGTTGTTGTTTTGTTTGTTTTCCTACAGCTCCAAGAACAGCCAGATCTTCCCTGAGAAGATGGCCACTGATGCGCAGACACTCAAGAAGAAGATCAGCAGGACATGCGACGAGGCAGCCCGCACCGTCCTCAACAGCCTCCTGCTTTACGTCTTGGACCGTGCGGACGGGCCCCAGAAGGCAGAAAACAGAGCAACCAGGGTCAACCGCCCACCCCAGCTCCAGGAGGCGGGCCGGAGACCCACACGGTTCCAGCTTCTACAGGCTAAGTTCATGGGCACGGGCCGGGAGCCTCACCTCAAGAAGACCCGGGAAGTGGGCCGGCTGATCTCCAAGGACAAGCAAGCACCAGGCAGGAGTTTTGTAAATGCCACTATCAACAAGCTCCTAGAAAAGACCAAGGAAGGAGCCAACGGTGCCAGCCAGAGGACTCCAAGCAGTGAGAAGCCCCGGTGGAGCCCCGCGAGTGGGAAGAGCACCGTGAAAAACATCCTAAAGAAGTTCTTGGCTGCAGAAGAGAAGGAAGCTAAGGAGAAAGAGGCGCGAGAGAAACCCCCTGCCCAGCGGCCTGGCGCTGCCAGGGGCCTCCTGCCGCGAATTGTGGGCCGGAGCTCCATCCTCTCCAAGCTGAGAGAAAGATTTGAACAGAGCGGCTGCCTGCACTCGGAGGCTGGTGTGCTGCCCCTGCACAGGGAAGGACGGAAGAGCAAGAGCCTACAGAAGAAGAAAGTGCACAGGCCACAAGTGCGGGTGCTCCACGTGGCCACCATGGCTACCAGCTGCACCAGAACTCCCCCTGCCCGGTTCCTGGCCTGCACAGCCGAGCCCCTGCCAGCCCTCAGCATCGCCACCATTGTCTGCGGCCCCCAGAGCTGGCTGTCCCATTGCGCAAAGCTTAGTCACTCGGAGTCCAGACGTTGGCCCGTTGGAGAAACCATCATGTCCTCCAACTCAGAAAGCCTGGAACCCAGAGGAAATGAATCCAAAGAACTCATGAATGAGGAGCGCAAGGAGCAACTCAAGTCCTCAGTGTCCCAGGCAGCGGCTCCTGTGGGTAGTCACGTGGCTATGAATGTGGGTTTCTCGGGCATGTCTACCAAAGGCCAAGACCTGTCTGGCCATGCACCAGTGTTGTCCCCACTTGGACTGGACAGCCCCAGAGATACTGGGGTAGTCAGGAAGGATAGAAGAGCAGAGCCCAATACAGAAGAGGTGGCACCTGACACCCAGGGAGTGAAGGATAGCACAAGAGAGGCCCCTGAAATCACCATGACTGTGTGCAGCTCTGAGGATGAGGCAGAAAGGACACCTTCAGGCCCAGAAAGAGAGCCCTTCTTTGCCATCCAGAGGCACCTTCCAGAACAGGAGACAGTGGCACAGATCCCCCTCCTAGACCCTTTAGCAGTCCAGGCTGAGCGGCGAGCGCAGCCCGCCATCGGGCCTCCACAGATAACGGTACAGCTTCCCGTTGTTCACGAAATGCCAGCCTCTCCCGGCCCTCTGCAACATGCAAGAAGTCGTGAAGACGATTGTTCTCAAGTTTTGAGACGAGAGGATGGGACTGAAAATAAGCAAGCAGCACTTTCCACCGGGACTGAGGATAGGAGGGGTTACCAAACCCCCACAGTACTGAGTGAACCCCATGAGATGCCAGTGAGTCTCCAGCCTGCAGCAGAAGGTGGACTCCAGGAAGACGTAAGAGATGACGCCCGTGTGGTTGGCGATGCCTCACAGATGTTCCCAATTCCAATCCCTTCAAAAACGTTTCCTGGTGGAACAGAGAAAAAGCACAGCCCCGAGAACTCACGTGACCTCAGGAATTGCAGTGGCACTTCGGAAGCGTGTATCTCTGACCTCACCTGGGAAAGGCATCTGTGTCCAGAATCCAATGAGGCCCCTCCAGCCAGCAATGGCACCTCAAGTCATCCCACTGTTGGGAGAGGCTATGCAGGAGTGGGCACCAGCTCGGCCACTGGCCTCCAGCAAGGGGTATCCCCCACAGTGCAGGTGCCACCCCAGGGCTGCGTAAGGCCTGAGAGTTCTATAGTGCCAGGCAAAAACATCCAGTTTGGGCAGGAAGAGTGCAAAGGGCCCCTGAACGAGTCGGCTTCACCCCTAAGCATCGCTCAGGAAAACGTCAGCCGTGATTTGGGCAGCGACAGCCAGTCCACATTCGATGAACAGCCTACTGCAAGTATCGAAGTCTCTGGAGAGGCGACAGCTAGAGGGACTGTCACTGGTCTCACAATGCCGCAGCCAAGTAGTACCCAGAACCCTGAATACAGGATAACAGCACGGCCATCTGGTGCTCAGGACGCCGAACACAAGATAATGCCACATAAGGGTGATTCCAAGGATGCTGAACACAAGAAAATGCCCCAGACAAGCGGTGCCCAAGATGTTAAACACAAGCAGATGTCATGGGCAAGGGACACCCAGAACAATGCACACAAGCTGACACTACAGCCATGTGTTTCCCAGGATGTTGAACCCATGATAACACCAGGTCTAGGTACTTCCCAAGAGCCCAAACACAAGCCAGCACTGGGGCCGAGTGGTACCCAGAATGCTGAGCACAAGACAGCACCACAGCAAGATAGAACCCAAGACACTAAACGGGTGACACCATGGCCAGATGGTACCCAGGATAACAAACAAAAGATAACGCCACACGGTGCCCAGGACCCTGAACATAAGGCGGTGTCACAGACGGGTGATACCCAAGATGCTGAACACAAAACAGCCATATGGACAGGTGGTGCCCACAACCCTATACAGAAGTCAGCATCGCAGCCAGGCGGTACCCAGGATGCTAAATACAAGATAATGCCACAAGCAGGTGGTACCCAAGACACTGGACACAAGATGTCAGCACGAGTCGGTGATGGCCAGGACGGTGGACATGGGCCTGAACACAAGACAACACCATGGTCAGATAGTATCCAGGACTACAGAGACAAGGTAACACAAAACGCCGGCAGCCATCCTTTGGTATCAAGCAGGTCCTTGAAGGATGAGTGCAGGGCCACTGAAGGAAGCATCTCGGAAGACACGGTGCAGAGCCACCTCCTAATGTCAGCAGTCCTGGCTCCTCAGCCAAGGGAAGCTGCAGATTCTTGCCTGGTGCCTATTAAGTCTCCACCGTGTGTTTCAAGTGAGCCAGCGCTGAGAAAAAGCAGTTTGGGTACCGAGAACAAATTGACAGCCATGCAAAGCATAGCATCCCCAAGGCCACAAAAGAACCCAGCAGAGTATCTGGGTCACTCACAGCCACCCTCTGTGGGCCTACGGGCACTGGACGGAAAGCATCCTGAGAGAGAACAACACTTCTCTGGTGCACCACATTCCTCTACATATCCTCTGAGGCCAACCGCAAAGGGAGAGACCAGGCAGGTGGAGCCAGCCTATGGTCCAGAGCCTCCTGTGCCCACCCAGAAGGCAGAGCATAGGTCTGCCCCTCCTCAGACAAAAAGCTTGGGGAGTGAAGCCAAAGAGAGTCTACCAACGCAGGGGGACGTGGGCCGGCCGCAGGGTCACCTTGGACCAGAGGAAACTGGTATGGGGCATGCCAGATTACACCAAATGGGACAGTCAGATGTGCTGTGTGTGGCAGAGCCCGAAAAAATGCCAGCGGAAGAGAATCCCTGCCAGCACAAGGACAGGGATCAGGAGCATCCGCTGAGGCCACTGGGCAGTCAGGAAGGGAGCCCAACTCAAGGAGACAACCTTCAGGATGATGAGAACCTAGCCACTCCAGGGAACCCTAGGAAACCTTGTGGCCTGGCTATGCAGAAACGGACCCAGAGTCAGGGACAGGTCAGCCAGCCAGTACCTCAGGCCTGGGGACAGCCTGACAGCACACCTGAAGAAGAACTGACTGCTGGCACACGTGAGGAGCCTCCAAGTCTGGGCCCCACTCTTGGCCATCAGCAAAGCCCAGGTGCCCTGCACCCGCCCCAAGAAGGCCAGTCCCTGGCTAGTAGCAGGACCACAGTCTGCTCCCTTGACACAGCAGATGACTCTCCCTGGCTCACTGCAAATGCTGGGGGCCACCCGCTCTTCCAAACCCTTGCCCAGGATGGGCCCCCAAATGCCCCTAGGGCAGAAAAGGACCTATCAGACCATAGGCATCGCAGGTCGATGCAATTTGCAAAATACCGTGCCCAGAGCTTCCGTGACCAGAAAGCCTTTGATCTGTCCTTTAGGCCCAGAGTCCTCAGAGCCAGTGATACTTTCGAGCCCCCAAAGTGAGAACTCACTTGGGGCCAACATGCTTGTCTCCGAATGAACATGACTTTGAGCGTCCCCTACAGAGAAAAATGTAGACATTAGTGTCTCTCATTTCCTCTCACTTGACATGAACTAGTCCTGGGGATGCGTGTAGGTGGTGCTTCCCATGTCTGAAGCCAGGCTTCTTAAAATGAGGGAGGTGTTAGCTATCCAAGGCTGCTGGCTGTGGCCCACATCTTTCACCGGTCCTTGTGACGTCTGACCAGCACTGTGACTTGGAGGACACAGAGAACTCACTCCTGTCTTGGCAGAGGAGAGATCAGAGCCGTGGGCTGCCCACTGGTCCTCTGCTCCCCAGAGCTTCCCCGCCATGCCCCTGCCTACTACCCAAAGTCAGTGCCTGTGACCTGTGACCTGTGACCTGACTCTTACATACATGGGAAGTGCAAGGCTTGCCAAGCTGTGTCCCACTTCTAAGCTGGTACCAGAGTCTCGCTGATCACGGCAGGCAGAACCTTGGGGTCACGGACTGGCTTATCCCTTCAGCAGACACCAGAAGAGGCGACCCCAAGGAGCCACAGGAGGCGGTCTCAGTGTTGATTTGAGGCACTCAATTCCAAGCACGCTTTTGTTTAGAACTGGGTGGTCACTCTATTGTCGCTGTGACTGCCTAGCATCCCTAGCAGGATTCATGAAGCACCTCTCCCACTGGTCAAGCTGCACAGGATTCCAGTTTTCAGCTGCGGACTGCATCTCCGTCTGGAGAAGTTGCTATCCTGAGGTATACGAGGAAGGTGACAGTCAGCCATTGCAACACGGCTCAAGATCGTTTCCATGAGCAGCTTATGGGTTCCAGACTGCCCTGTGCGTGTGTCTATGTAACACATCCGAGCAGTCTGCACCTCTTCAAGCTCTGGTCGTCACGCCACCTGACTTGTGGGGATGCCCCACACCCCACAGAACTGCAGAAGAGCTGAGGTGGTGGTCAACATCCCAGGATGCTCTCCTTTGGGGGGTGATTTCCTAGGTTTCTGCTCCTTGGAGACTGGCCCTTTGCTTTCCCCATAACTGAGAAATTCCCTAAAATGCTCTCCCTGCTCTGGAGCGGGCTCTCTATCCTCTGGGACTTCCTTTGTTTTCTAACTCAAATATCCACAACAAGAATGTCCTGTCCTTTTCCTGATGCTGCTGACTATGGGTGTCTCCACCCCAGCTCAGAGACGCCTGAGTGGACAAATGGGCCATAGCACTGGAACCTGAGCCCCTGATCAAGCCGGAAGCACAAGGGTTTCGGGCGTTGAGCTCAGTGCTCCCTCTGTAGGAGGCAGGGCACCTCACCCTTTTCATGAGCCTTTGCTGAAGTTACAGGGGCTATATGAATTTCCTGAACACAGGGCACTGCCCCCTTGTGTCCAGTGTTCCATCCTGGGGTCATCTCCCATATCCTGGGGTGCTAAGGAGATAGATGCCTTGGTTTTGGTTTTTCAAGCCCAGCCAATATTGACGGTACATGGAGCTACAGGGTGCAATGATTCCCTACCCTAGCCAGAGTCTCTGTGAAGCCAGCTCCTAGGGACTATGAGATAGGAGGGTAGTCCCAGCAGAGGCCATGGAGCTCCTATGGGCCTTTTCAGAGTTATCAACAAGATCTGCTCACACCAGGGATGGCCATGGAGTTGGGAGGTAGCTGCAGCCCTTGGAGTGCCCAAGTATGGCTATCTCCCACCAGACAGGTACAAGACCAGTTTACTTGTTTTCTTTCTTTATACACTTTGTTCCACAAAAGACATGGGGTGATGTTTGATAAAAAGCATGAGAGGTGGAGGAGATAAAAATTGCATGCTCAATGGGCATCCCTTTAAAAGGTGTCAGTAAGCCGGGCGTTGGTGGCGCACGCCTTTAATCCCAGCACTCGGGAGGCAGAGGCAGGCGGATCTCTGTGAGTTCGAGGCCAGCCTGGGCTACCAAGTGAGCTCCAGGAAAGGCGCAAAGCTACACAGAGAAACCCTGTCTCGAAAAACCAAAAAAAAAAAAAAAAAAAAAAAAACGGTGTCAGTAATGAGACTTCGATGAAGGGTTTTGTTCGTTTGTTTTTAAGATGGAGTACTTTTGCAAAAAAAAAAAAAAAAAAAAAAAAAGAACAAGCATTTTCCCTGGAAGTTGTGACGTGTGAGCAAGTAAGGTCATAGAGCAGGACCCTTGCAAGCCGCACAGGGTGGTCTGCCTGTCCCTGATGACCACACAGCCACAGTGAAGTCGCCTGTGCCTTTAGGCTGAGGGAGGCACAGCTCTGCCCAGTGTTCAGGAAGGCTATGAGCCATTTAATACAGCTCTAACTGAAATTAGGGCAAGTCCCTACCGCCAAGTCTAAATTCAGTCAGCAGACAGCTCACTGCAGTGTCTGTCAGGCCGACTGTCGTCCTACGAGTGAGAGACGCGCAGCACTCCTGGGTTGAAACAGCCAATGCCTGAAGTGGTGTGCAGACTGTCCCCCATAAGATCCAAATTTTAAAACCACTTATTTCAGCCCCTAACTCATCAGGTCACCTAAGGCATAGGAGCCACTCACGCGCTCACACCCTGCTGCAGGCTTTCAAGGCTTTCACAGACCTGCAGCCCAGACAGGACAGCTGGTGAGTGAGCCCTTCAGGTACATGCTCTGCGGCCTGTGCATTGGGTAATAAGACACTCCCTCGGGACTGTCGCTCTCAGAATTGTGCGGAGTCAAGACCACTCATTCTTTCTAATCAAAGATGCCATTTTAGTTATGTATCATCCCACAACTACCTATTAAGTTTTGTTTCTATCCTTCTTTGTATAAAAACTCTAAAATGGATTGGTCAGAAAAAAATATTTTTGTTATATTGTTTCCTTTGAATCTGTACTAACCTTGTATAGCTGGAATTTTGTAAAAGGAAATAAATTATATTTCCTATTATAACTCTCTTATTTACGTTTGTGGGAAACAAGACCTTCATTCTGTAATTACAAACCTGAGACTTGAGAAAGTGAAAGGTTTTTGTTTTGTTGTTGTAGCCCTGGCTGTCCTGGAACTCTCTCTGTAGACCAGGTAGGTCTTGAACTCACAGAGACCCGACTGCCTCCACCTCCTGAGTGCTAGGACTAAAGGCCTGTACCACCACGTGGTGAGAAAATGAAAGTTTCAAACTCTGTAGAAAGGGACACTGGCATACAGAAAAAGAAAATGATAGGCAGCGATTTTGCTCAAGATTGATATTTTTAAGTCCCTGATCGTGAGAAATTCCTGTTCTCTTTTCCCATAGGCTAGCGCTCCAGGGAGTCACAGTTTTCAGGCTGCTCCAGCATAACCCTCTTCCCAAGTTACTCATCCTATTGGCTCCGGACACAAAGCCTTATCTAATGAATGTTCTGGGGGCTTGAGATCTCTCCCTTTCCTGGTGGTGGGCTCAGTGCCTAGTAGACTGGCTACAGCCTTCGAATTACGAGGGTTCTGAGACAAGCAGGCACCAACCACCAGCCAGGGGAGAGAGGGGCCCCGAGCCTGCTGCCTATCTATGAGGCTTTGATGAACTCTGCGCACACTGAATACTGAAAATGGACCAATTCCGTTCTTACTTATCTTTGGGCATGCTGCACGGGTGAAGCAGGCATTCCATAGGAAATTCAGTGGGGCAAAGCCTGGGCTGTGCATGGCATGAAGAACTCCAAGGCATATCCGCACCAAGCCAGCAGGGATGGAGGCTCTGTCCAGAGGTGTCATGTGTGGGAAGAGAAGCCCTCAGCATGTTCTGGGAAAGAAGGGCAACACCATCTCAGGATCATCCCCAGGCCTGTGTAGAGAACTCAGGTGCCTGCTCTGGAGGCATCTGACTGAGGCTCTTTGCTCTCCCTGCAAGGAAATTGTGGGCAGGCAGGAAACTCTCCTAGTGCTGGTCTTCGGCAGCTGCAGTAGGCTTTCAGCACTTGAGCGCAGAAGCAGACAGGTAGGAGCAGCAGGTGAAACCCTCTAGTGTTGTATAGTTCCTGTGTGGGTGCCAAAGCCCCTTGTCCCCAGGGTGACAAATGTTAACAGCTCTTGTGCAGGCTGAGGATATAAACCCTTAGCTCTGCAAGTGTCATAGGTCTTGCATTGATCGCCCTAAAAAGTCATAATCCCTCAGGCCCTGGAAGTGGCTAGCGTCTCAGCTCCCGGGCCTGTGTGTCAGGAGCCTATTGTTGCTGCTGTTACTGGTGTCACAGCTCTACCCATTATGTAGTTGTCCAAGAAAATGTCACTGTTCTGCGTCTGTTGGTTACCAACCATTCTGCTGTCCCTGATTCTGTCACTTCTTTCTTTCTGCTCTTAGCTCAACCAACTCCATTAAAAAGCAAACAAATGCATTTCATTAAGCCTAAATTTGCATCTTCAGGAAGCTATCTCCCAGCCTGCTCATGAAGTGAGCCAAACAGCCTGCTTAGATAGCCAAGGAGAGGGCATTTGTACCAACAGCACCAAACCCCTAATGGAAAGAACAGTATTTGTGCCAGTTGTGGCATAGTCCCTCATGCAAATGAGGATCTACAGTCGGACCAATCACAGCAGTCCTCCCATGCAAACAAGAGTGTTTGCACCAGTCACAGGCCGTCTGCTGGGTCACCCGAGGAAGTGCTCCTTGGAGAGGTTGTAGGATTCTCTAGAGTTCGGTGAGGCTCGGGGTGGCATAAAGTCTGTCACAGACGGATCGGTTGTAGCTGTGGCTGTGCTGTGTCTTCAGGAGCTTGAAGTTGTACTTGAGCAGAAAGCATCTGCGATTGTCACATGGCTTCCCCGAGCCTTCTTTGGAGTGCTCAAAGCAGCTGGTACTGCGTCAGGGAAGTCCAGCTGGCTATGCCACTGATGCCGCTTCCCTCAATATAGCCAGGGCACCGGGGTAACAGCTGTCACCTGGGGGTCGGGACCTCTCTTCTCAACATCAAAAGGGGTGTTTCCAGTGGAGATGTATCACCAACCATTTATCATCCACATTTAACATCAACTAACAATGCTTTTGACAGTGTTGACTCTTAGCCAGGGGGGAGGTGGGCTCTTCTAATATGTCTCTCGAGGTCACACTTTGGTGGAGGATGTTTTACTTCTGTGGAGACACAATGTGGCATGACATCTAAGTAGCCGAGGCCACCCAAGGAGACAGGAGTGAGGAGAGTAAGAGAGGAGCAAGTACAGCCCACTGAATGTCTCCCTCCCTCCAGGGCGGTCAAGTCTCTGCCTACGATAGAGTACATGGAGGAAGTGCCCTTCACTCTGACATGAGCAGGGACTCTGTCCCAGGGGTGGGAGCACCTGAGGAGCTGAGGACCTACCTGTGGCCAGGGCTTGGGATGATCGGGGGACTTCTCGTCCAGAGAGGAAAGCCCTGTCACTGAGCCACGATGCAAACTTTCTATGGGATACGTTTTAAGTTGAAAGCTTTTATTAGAAGTCTTCACGCTTGATGTAACGAGTTTCCTAAACATTATGAGGAAACACTGACCACACCAGGGAATGATTCAGTCTGCTGAATTCTGGCCCATTTGCTAAGATTGAGCTAACTCTATGGTTACGATGGGTTTCTGGCAGGAACTTTTTTGTTTTTGTTTTTGTTTTTTGAGACAGGGTTTCTATGTGTAGTCTTGGCTGTCCTGGAACTCACTTTGTAGACCTGTCTTGCCTGGAACTCACAGAGATCTGCCTGGCTCTGCCTCCCGAGTGCTGGGGTTAAATGTGTGTGCCTCAGGTTGGGGATTTAGCTCAGTGGTAGAGCGCTTGTCTAGCAAGCACAAGGCCCTGGGTTCGGTCCTCAGCTCCAGAAAAAAACACACACAAAAAAAAGTGTGTGCCTCTGCTGCCCAGCATGGAACTTACTCCATGTATCCAAAAGCCCGCCACTAATTGAGTCATCCGTGAATGGCGTCTCTAAATCCACCAGGTGTAGTAACCTACCAGAAAGCCCACTTGAGGACTCCTGCTAAGACATGTTGACTTCCCCTACAAGCACAGAGGACATCAGGCAGCATTGTAGGACTCCACTGTGAAGAGGAGGTTTGGCACAATTCTGCTGGGGGCTATTTCAATGGGTCGGTGCCACTGCCATGAAGGGAGTGGAAAATCCCCGACCTCTGCTTGCTCCTGTGACTTTTCCCCCATGTCCTCAGGCTCTCTACATCTGGATTCTCATCCCCGAGCGGGGAGGCAGGGACACTGTGAGACTTTGGCAGGCCTTGAGGTCATGTGGTGGACCAGCTGTGGCCGTCCATTTCTGCAGCTGGATTCCTGCGACTCTTGATTCTCAGGTGCCACCAGGGGGCACTGCTGGCCTCCAGATGGCAGCATTGGCAGGGGTCCAGGACCCAGCTGCAGTTGTGAAAACGCGGCAAGTACTCCCAGCTGCTACCAGAGTCCGTGGCCCGGTGGCTTTGCACGTGAGAGGTCATTATTTTTCAGCGAAGGTCCCTCAAACTAGGCAGACTCCTCCGAGGATGGTGCTGCAGTCTGAGTCTCTTGCCCCTTCTCCGTGCTCTGGAAGGTCATTGATTGCCTGGGTTTCTGGGGAGATGGTTCAAGACCTAGAACTCTAAGTGGGACACTATGCATTCAACACTCAATACAGTGCTGGGTACAGTGCCTACTGGTGTGGCTGCAGCAGGTGTGTTGGCCTTCTGAGCCCTGGCCCAATATCTTTTTTTTGGGGGGGGGGGGGTTGAGACAGGGTTTCTCTGTGTAGCTTTGCACCTTTCCTGGATCTCACTCTGTAGACAAGGCTGGCCTCGAACTCACAAAGATCCGCCTGGCTCTGCCTCCCAGTGCTGGGATTAAAAAGGCATGCACCACCACCGCCTGGCCTGGCCCAGCCCAATATCTTCTAGAGCTACCCTCCTCTCCGTGGACGGACATGCTTCCTGGCCCTCTGAGATGGCCCCTTTGGCAGATGTGAGTATTGTGGTTCTGTTCTGCCTTGGGGGGGGATGGAAAAGTCCTCTCTTTAACCCACTTCTTCCTGCTGTCTGTCAGGCCTCCTCAGGGCCCCTGAGCAGCTCAGCAGAAGACCACAGGATGAGGTGAAGCCACCACAGGATGAGGTGAAGCCACCACAGATGAAGCAGAACAGCAGAAATAGTTATCTGAAGGCTTTCTGAGGTCAGCAGCCACTGAGCACCCCAATGAGCAGGTACCACATGGCCCCTAGGGTGATAACAAGGAGAACAACCAAGCGCAGATATGCTAGGTTGTGGTGACCCC
The DNA here is from genome assembly GCA_902168425.1 of Peromyscus attwateri. NCBI lineage: Eukaryota > Metazoa > Chordata > Mammalia > Rodentia > Cricetidae > Peromyscus > Peromyscus attwateri. Next base: position 11,246 of record CABHPP010098517.1, on the reverse strand, counting down.
TTCCTGAAGGCCTCAGGGGCCAGAGGACTCCTCTGTGTGTGTTGGGCAGTGACAGCAAGCACCAAGCATCTTGCCCATTATGTGACCCCCAAACAGAGCTTATTATTTCTTCTCATGAAGCATCTCTGCCACCAGAGGTTCTGACTGGGAGAAAAATAGGGAAAGATGGGTTAGTAACCACCAGGGCAGAGACCCGGCATGAAACAAAAAGAGGGATTGAGTGGGGTGCGAGGACAGAGAAACCAAGGGGACATGGGAGGAAAAAAGACACTCCGTACCCCAGGATCCAGTCTGTGCTGCCTGCAGGTACCTTCACACAGCTGACAGAGCCAAGATTGCCGTAGAGAAAGGTGTTTCCGAAAGACACCCTAGGCCCGGGTGCTGCGGGCAGCAAGTGAGCTGTGCCCACTCAGGGCCTTGAGCATTCCTCAGCTCAAGCAACACACCACATACGACCACCTTACAGCTGAATTCATACAAGCAGATTCTCTAAGACAGAGCTAAGACAACCAGCTCATAATTGTAAACTTGCCTTAATTGTTAAACTGTACTTAAACCTCTCCCTCTCTCTCTCTCTCTCTCTCTCTCTCTCTCTCTCTCTCTCTCTCTCCTGATTGTGCAGGTGTTTCGTTGTTTTGCTTTGCTTTCTGAGACAGGATCTCATGACTCGGGCTAGCCTCAAACTCCCTGTTTAGCCAAGGCTAGCCTTAAACACCAAATCTTTCTGCTTCCATCACCTGAGGGCTGGGATTATGGGAGTCCAACACCGTGCCCAGTTCAGATTTGCTTAACCATTAAACTTTGTCATAAACCACCTTCTTTAAGCGATGTAACTTCCAAAGCCTGTGTGCCTGTGTGGAGACACCTGAGTGTGCCCCTCCCTCTGGAGAAGTCCTCATCTCTGCCTTGGGTGTCTAATGTCCTTTTCTTCGTTTCTCTAAATGCCCACACTTAAATCTGCAGTGTTCTCTCCTGAGTCTTGACTTGATAAACTCACTAACTTTGCTTCAGACTCATCTTGAACTCCTCTGGGGCAGCAGAGACAAGACCCAGAGTTAGCCCAGTGGACATTCCTAAGTGGAGAATGTCTCGGGTTCCTGGTGGCAGTTTGTTCGGGGCTGCATCTTCTCACCAGCACCAGCAGGATCACAAGCCTTGGCTCTTTAGGTGACACTGTAGGCCTCCTGGACTCCAGCGTGACAGTGCTTGAATCCAGGACATCTCCAAGAAAACCCAATCACAGAAAAGAAAAAGAGGGGCTGGAGAGATGGCTCAGCGGTTAAGAGCACTGGCTGTTCTTCCAGAGGTCCTGAGTTCAATTCCCAGCAACCAAATGGTGGCTCACAACCATCTGTAATGAGATCTGGTGCCCTCTTCCTGCATGCAGGCAGAACACTGTATACAAAACAAATAAATCTCTTTAAAAAAAAAAAAGAAAAGAAAAAAAAGAAAAGAAAAGAAAAAGAGGTAGAGTTTGCCTCCCGGGACAAACTTCCGTGTGTAAGGAGCATTCTCGTCTCCGGCATGGATCCGTGGGTCCAGCAGGGATCCACGGACAGCAATAAACTGGCAGAACTGCTACAGCACAAAAACAAAAACAAAACACACCCACAAAGCACCGATGCACAAAGAACTGCAGATCAGGAAGTAGAGGATATAGGAATGGAAAACTAAACCAAGTAGGTCCCAGTGAGATTTCAAAAATGACCATGGGAGTCGGGCGGTGGTGGCGCACGCCTTTAGTCCCAACACTCGGGAGGCAGAGGCAGGCAGATCTCTGTGAGTTTGAGGCCAGCCTGGTCTACAGAGTGAGTTCCAGGACAGGCTCCAAAGCTACAGAGAGAAACCCTGTCTCAAAAAACCAAAAAAAAAAAAAGCCATGGGACTTCACTACCAAGGGGCCTAACTCAAGCTTAGGAGCTGTGTGGCGTTTGCTCATCAGAGGGAGAAATGAAAAGCTCGGGCAATGCCACCATGGCGGCGGGGGTGGGGGGTGGGTGGGTGGGGGGAGTGAGGAGTGAAAGTGCCCGCGTTCCACAGGTGCACAAACCCTGGCCCAGCACAGCCTTGTGACTGCAGAAACCACCCCGTGGACGGGGCAGTCAGTGTTCACAGCTGCCCTCGGAAAGCCTCCGTGTGCCGACCATCCATGAGGACGGGCTTACTGTCATGGCAGACGCTCCAGGCATTGGGAAGGTAGATTCCTGCTCTGAGGCTCACACTGCAGAGCCGCTGTGAAAACCCTGCCAACTGGGAGCTCCAAATGGGTGAATTTTATTGTATGTGAATCTCGTTTCTATACCGCCAGGAGAATGTGGGAAATTACCGGGAATTAAAAGGCAGGGTGCTGCCAGTTTATTGCTGTCCGTGGATCCCTGCTGGACCCACGGATCCATGCCGGAGACGAGAATGCTCCTTACACACGGAAGTTTGTCCCGGGAGGCAAACTCTACCTCTTTTTCTTTTCTTTTCATTTGCTGCTCTTGCAGAGGACCTGGGTTCAGTTCCCAGCACCCATCTGGTAGCTCACAACTGTCTGTAACTCCAGTTCCAGGGGACCCAATGCCCTCTTCTGGCCTCCTTGGGCACGTCATACATCAAAACCCTCATAAAATAAAAATAAAGAAAAGAGTCTCTTACATGGCAGGCAGTAACAAGTAACAACTTATTACAAGTGAAGAATACACACGCACATACATGCACATAAACACAACACATGCACACACATATACACACGTGTACACACACACACAGAGCAAAACACAACAGCTGTTAAGTTTCAAACAGCTGAGGTGCCCATTTAACATATCCAAGCTGGACCTGGCAGACAGGTTCTCCCAGCATCCCTCAGTCCCTACCTGTTACAGGGTATGGCTGGCATACCCGCCCTCTACCCTGAACTCTCCAGCCCAGGGGCTGGGCTGCCCTTCCCCCAGAGGCTCTTCCCTATACAATCCAGACATTGTGGTTACCCGCCCTTTTGGACCTTTGGCCTCCTGGCTGCGGCACCTGGTTCCCCTTTCTCCCTCTCTCCCTTCTGGTCCCCCTCTCCCTCTCTCCCTTCTGGTCCCCCTCTCCCTCTCTCCCTTCTGGTCCCCCTCTCCCGACATGGCCCAGCTTGGCCTGGTCTTGTCCACTCTGGACTCTCCCAAATGTCCCTGCCTTTGACAATGCTCTCCCACATATCGTTTAAAAACGTTCTTCTCCATCATACCTAGGAGCAGTCATGGCCTTTCCTTTCCTTTCCATTCTTTTTTCATTTAAAAATCCCTTCGGATGGCCTGGATCTTTTAAGTTTTTATTGTTTTGGTAGCTAACACAGGGTAAGTTCCCTTCCCCTGAAACACTGGGCTGGTCGGCTTAAACAAAGAAAGGGACGCTGATAAGCCCACAGCTCTAGGTAAACATGTTCAGGACAGGCCTGGTACACATCTGACCAGCCTGGACCGGTCCCTGCCCCTCCCCCCAGGCCTTCAGGTCAGGAGGGTGAGGAAGAAGCTGGAAGTTCGCCATCTTGATTATTTCTCTGTGACCCCTTTCCTGTCTGTCTGCCTGTCAGGGATATTTTTTTTTAGCTTTTATCCCCTCAGAAGGAGAGACCTGACCCCTGAGAGTTGTTCCTTGACCTCTCCACAGATTCTGTAGTGTGCCCCCTCAAGACAAATAACTAAATATAATAAAGAACTTAAAAGATGAAAGTATGCTTGTCTTTTCAATGACTCTGATAGAAGAAAATCAAAATATTCTATTTGCACATGCAGAGTTCTCCTGACTCGCTGAGCCCCTTGGGGACATTCCTCCCGGTCTCCTCTGATGCAGGTTTCTTCTGCAGACACTACCTACCAAGCAGGAGTTTGTCCAGGAACTCAGAAGGATCAGCCAGCATTCATCTGGTGACCTGTCCCCCTCCCCCCCCCATCAAAAGCCACAAGAGTGTGTTCACACCTTGTGTCCTACCCCTTAGATCGACCTTTGTAACAAAAAGATGAGGGAGATAAAAAGACACAAAGGTGCCGGGCGGTGGTGGTGCACGCCTTTAATCCCAGCACTCGGGAGGCAGAGCCAGGTGGATCTCTGTGATCCTATCTTGAAAAAAACAAAACAAAACAAAACAAAACAAAACAAAACAAAAAAACCCACAAAGGAGAGTGAGTAGGATCCTATACCGTGAGGCACCTAGCATGGACACACCCCACAGGAGTAGTCACACTGGCTGCGGAGGACTGTGGGGTGGGGCAAGGGGCCAAGCTGCAGTGTGGGAAGTCGGGGATGGTGGTGATGGGCACACGGCTGTGTGAGTCCACACTCAGGAAGCTCCAGAGGTGGTTGTATGTGTTCCGCCAGTTTGAAGGAGGGCATGAGCTGGAGAGGTGGCTCAGCTTTAAAGAGAACTTGCTGCTCAATCATGAGGACTGGAGTTTGGATCCCTGCATTCATGTTGAGTGGATCACCTGTAACTCCAGCTCCAAGGGATCTGATGTCTTCTTCTGGCCTCCTCAGAGACCTACATAAACACCATCTTGCGCGCGCGCACACACACACACACACACACACACACACACACACAAGTATTTTTTTTAAATAAAGTAAAAATAAATAAATAAAGGCAGTGCAGCCCTGACATTGGTGGGAAGGGTCCGGTAGGGGTGGTTGAGGCTGGGAGCAGACATTATCTTCTCCTATGCTTGGGGACAGCTGACACTGTCTTCTCCTATGCATGGGGACAGCTGTAAGACTTTGGCTTAAGGAGTGGCAGGGGTGGAACTGGCTGTTGACAAATGTCAACAGCTTCTAAAAATAAGCAGCCCAGAACCCTGGTGCTCAGAGTTTGTGAGCTTAGCCTTCACTCCTCGGCAAGTTCTAGAGGTGCAGGCAGCCCCTTTGGGGCATGCCGGCTTCCCAGCACCAGTTCCAACCTCACCAAGAAAGCTCCAGACTGCTGTTATAGATCTGAGACACATGGCCAAGCTGCCCACTGTGTTTGAACTGTGTTTTTATGACACACCTGTCCCCAAGATGATGCACCAGACGCTAATGCACAAGGACGTGGCTGGCTGCTGTGGCCATGCCTGCTTGTAATCCCAGCATCCAAGAGTCCCGGGGGGGGGGGGGGGGGAGGTCCGGGGGATCCCCAAAAGCTTGAGGCCAGCCAGGGCTGTGTAGTGAGGTCCTCCTTCAAAAATAAAAAACAAAACAAGGTTAGGGGAGATGGTATATTGAGTAGAGGCTCCTGCAGCCAAGTCTGACCATCTGAGCCTGATCCATGAAACCCCCAAGGTGGGAAGAAATTTAGAAGGAAAAAGAGATCTCCTATGAGCTGCCCTCTGACCTCCACATCTGTGTGTGTGCATGCACCATGTGTATGCATGCATGCACATGAAATAAATAAATAAAGCAAATAAATATAATAATTAAAAAAAACCCAACAAACAAATCAGGGAGATGGACATGGTAGGTGGAGGAGTTAGTCAACCAAAAATAAGTATGTTGGAAAATGCCATGAGGAAACCTGTCACTTCATATGCAAGTCAAAAATATTAAATTAAACTTATGCCAAAAGGAGAAGGAAGGAGAAGAGCGCTGCTGGAGAGGAGCCTGATGCTCTCCAGGCTGTTTGGCAAGCTGTCAGAGGAGTGGCAGGGAAAGCCGCATTCTCTTTGTGGGAGGAGCCTCTTGACCCAGCAGATGTTCACTGTGGGGAGGAGCAGGTGACTTCTCCAAGAAACAGGGCGAGGCCGACAGTTGTGCATTTTCTGGAGGCCTGACATCACCCAGGACTCTGTAAAACCCACCCAGACACAGAGCCGGCCCCGGGGGACTGGACAGAGCCTCGGTACCTCCTTATGGCATTCTCAAGGCTTATAAATAAATACTGCAGCACCTTTGGTTTTATCTTTAAGTGTCTCACCAGTAGCATCTTCTTCCACTGGCTGCCATCTCCAAATGTGCTTAGTCACCGTTCGGTGGCAGGGCCAGAAAGCCAGATGTGGTGTTGTCACACAAGTATTGTCCCTGTGTCTAAATATGCGTTGCCAAGGCTGGCTGCTCACCCCCAAAGACAGCGGCCAAAACCTTTACCCTGCTCCTCTCAATGCTTTTTCTATTCTTCAAGATATAGTCTCACTACACGGCCCAGGCTGTCCTAGAGCCCTTATATAGTTTAGACTGGCCTCAAATTCATAATCCACCTGCCTCAGCATCCCTAATACAGGCATGAGCCACCATGACCAGCTATGCCTAATCTATTTCAACATTTTATTTTTTATTTTTATTTTATTTTTACTTTTTTTTTTTTTTTTGGTCTTTGGAGACAGGGTTTCTCTGTGTAGTTTTGGTGCCTGTCCTGGATCTCGCTCTGTAGAACAGGCTGGCCTCGAACTCACAGAGATCCGCCTGCCTCTGCCTCCCAAGTGCTGGGATTAAAGGCGTGCGCCACCACCGCCTGGCCCATTTCAACATTTTATTATTATTGTGTGTGCCACAGTGTGCATGTGAAGGTCAGGGTGTGTGCGTGCGTGCGTGCGTGTGAAACTTTAAAGATTCAGCTCTCTTCCTCCTCTTTGTTTTTCAGGCAGAGTCTCCATCATTGCTTCTGGCATGTTGTGTCCTCCGGGGAGGCTGGCCCGAGAGCGCCTGTCTCCACCTTCCATCTTGACGTAGAGGTGCTGGGATTACAGCACATTACCCTGGGGTTACACTGAATCTGGCTTTTCCACGTGAGTTCCGGGGGTGGAACTTGGGTCACAAGGCTTGGGCTGCAGGCACTTTACCTCTGGAGCCTTTTTGCCAGCCCTGTTCTATTTTTTATTATTTTATTTCATTATATTTTGAGACAGAACCTCGTGTCTCAAACTCAGGCTGGCCTCAAACTCATGTCAGGTCAAAAACATAACTCTCAGGGGTGGTGGAGGCACACACACCCCTTTAATCCCAGCATTTGGGAAGCAGAGGCAGGTGGATCTTTGTGGGTTCGAGGCCAGCCTGGTCTACAGAGTAAGTTCTAGGACAGCCAGTGCTACACAGAGCTGTCTCAAAAAATGAAAGCAAACAAACAAACAAACAAAAAATGTGGGGGCCCAAAACAGCTTGACCACACAGCTGCCATGACAGACTTAGGGGCCCAGGTACAGCCGCCATGACAGGCTTACTGGCAGGCAGTACCTGGATCCAGGAAAAGCCATACGCTGACACCACCCAGGGATCCATCCAAGGATGGGCCAGCATCTGAGGGGAAGAACCTGACATCCCAAAATAAGATTAGAAAAGATCAACAGATGTCCCTGAGCCTAGCACACACTTATTTCCCTTTTACCAAGATACTCCTAGACAAATGTCAGCCAATCAGGATCCTGAGCCCTGGAAATCTCTTTACCCCAACACCTCTGCTATGATAAAAAACCCTACCCTGCCCACTCTCTGCTCTCACCTCTGCGTCAGACAGATGGAGAATCCGAGCTTGAGCTTGAAATAAAGGCTCATTGCTTTTACATATGAGATTTGATCTCCTAGGTGGTCTTTTGAGGGTCCCACAATCTGGGCATAACACAAACAAACAAAAAACATAACTCTCTCTCAAAGGAGATAAGAGATATTATTTTTTGGAGCCAAATGTGAGTGACCATAGCCTGGGAACTCAGATTTCACTTACTCTAAAGTCCATGTAACAATGTGGAAGCAGATTTATAAAGTTTGTCTAGTAGCAGAATAAAGTCATAAGTAAATAAATAAAAGTCATA
>CABHPP010098515.1:5372-21208 GCA_902168425.1 Peromyscus attwateri | reverse complement strand
TAGTTTATTTTCTGCCCAGGGATTGGCCAGTTTTGTGAGCAAAGGGCAGAGATGGCCCTGATTTCAGGGCCAAACTGTGTTTCTTTCACTGGCCTTTCTTGGCTTTTTGACACTACCTCTAAGGCCAGGGCACATTTCTTTCACTGACTCTGATTCTAGGGGCCAAGAGTGTTATTTTGGTACTAGTCTCAGAGTCAGGGCATATTTCCTGGGTTCTGGGTTTGGGGATAAAGTGTTCACTTCTCTGGCTCAGGTCCCAAACACAGGCTGTGTTCCTTTCCCTGGTCCTGGGCCCTAGGGCTAGGATTCTACTGTCCTGCTCTGTGATTGGTTGATTTCACAAGTCAGTTGGACAGGAGCAGAGATGGCTCTGATCTGAGCTAAACTGTGTTTCTCTCACTGGCTTTATCTGAGCCATCCTTCCCTAATTCTGGGCTCCAGGTTCAGGGTGGGTTTCTCTAGCCAGCTCCTCTTCCCTACAGTCTCCATCCCTGTGGGTCTCATGGCCATTCTCTGAGCCTTGTTTGACCACTGTGACTAAGAAGGAGCTGAAGATGAAGAAGGATAGACATTTAGGCCCGAATATCCAGTCATCTTGCACAAACCTACCCTCACATACATGTATAGGTGGTGGGGGCTATTCTTTATTCAAATAGGGCAGAGCATGAACTCCTTTTACCCCATATCCAATAACGCAAGCATGACAGGCCACTTCCATAGGCACAGAGGCAGCTGGGACAGTACATCTGGAGTAGAAAGATTTCAAGACCTGGCTCGGCCACTAACGTGCAACCATCAGACATGCACTTAACTTACATGAGTTTCAACCTTCCATCTCCTGACAGCAGGTGTGAATTCTCAAATGGAACGTTCTGATGGCTGTCTAGATGCAAAAGTTATTGGTTATGAAGGCAATTGTGTGTACCGGACAGACACTCAAAGATCACTGTTGTTTACAGATGAATAGGTGCTGAGTGCTTCCTATGGGATGAGTTTACCGCACATCCAATGCCCAACGTACTTCCTGACGTCTAAATCCTGACGTATTTGCTACTTGTTTGGTGAAGGAATAAAGGAAGTGCAAGCATGTGATGTAATCAAATGTTTAGAGACATGAGTGTGGGGTTAGCTGGCCTTACACTGATGGCCCCACCAGATGTGTGCACACACTCACATCAGTTACTTGGTTAGGGTAGTTTAAGTATCCCCATGTGCTGTGGTGTAAACAGGTGACCCAGTGTGTTGGTGCCGTGGCAGACCTATGGCACAGGGCTCACTGGCAGGGTGTCTTGGAGAATCGAGGGATGTGGGATGGAAACGAGAGAGGGGGTGACTTGAGGAGCCTTTGCTTCGACATGGGCCCCTTCGTTTTCTTCTGAATTGGTTCTAGACATGCCCAAGGACAGTCTTGGGTCTCAGTGTGCTGGGGAATGTCAACCAGTGCTGGTCCTCACTTCCGGTGAATGACTGAGAATGTTCTCTGAAGACATGTGCGGCCATCGGTATTCTAGCCACACTTGGAGGAAAGAGGATTTACTTCCAAGTTCAGCACCTCAAGTTCTTACTCCTAGGATATAGAAGGCCGGAGTGTCACCCCATCTTAACAGATAAAACATTTTATAAGCAACAAAGGCATAATTGTTGAAGTCATTAGAAAGCGGACAACCTAATGGTCTGAAATCCAAGATAAGGCAAAGCCTTCCAGGGGGAAGTGGGAGGATAATTCCTGTTGGGCGGAGGAGAAACCAGGAGCACACAGTGAACATGGAGTCACCTAAAACTTTAAACAATTAGAAAGGCCAAGTGTGGACTAGAGTGGGTATAGGATCCTGGGCAGATACAGTCGCCATGGGAGGCCGCAGGCACAGGCAGATTGCTCCATATCGCCCACCAGGTACTCACTGAACCCCAGGCACTGTGTAGAGACTGGTCTGGAGGAGGGAAGCGTTGCCCTTCTCTAGGAGGTAGAGTTCAACACCCCTCCCCGTGAGGGTGACTGGCTTTGAAGGAACAGAGAAAGTAAAATTGCAAGCCCACAGTGGAGAAAACTTAGAAGTCATCGAGCTCACCATGACCAATGTAGACATTATGGTTTGATGCTATGGCAAGGACACCTCACCTCTGTGGCATTTATCTCCCCCAAGTACACAATCCCAATCTCATCATAAGAAAAGATAAGGCAAACTCAGACTGAAGGTAACACAGAACAGTTTGCTAGGACTCTATTACAAAGTTCAAAGGTCATGACAAAGGAAGATCCCATCGTGGAAGCATGGTGACTAAATTCAGGTAGGATTTGGGCTGGGAACTGGACCAGAAAACTGTCATTAAGGAAAGGTTTGTGAAACATGAATAATGTCTGCAGCTTACTTGATGGCGGTTTTCTGACATTGATTTCTTAATTTTGTTACGTGCACGGGGCTTATGCACGATGCTAACCTTGGAGAACGTGGGTGAAGGATATGTGAGGGCTCTCTGAACTACTTTTGCGAATTTTCTGAAAGTTCGAAATTGTCCTCAGAAAGTCAAAACAGAAGCAAAATTTTGTGGTTATCGGGAACTGAGTGTGGGTGTGTGGAAGGTTTGATCCTAAAGGGGAGGGGATGATTTCAAAGAGGTAGAAATGTGCTGTGTGACCTAGATGAGTTTGTCAAAAGTCATTGGATTGTATCCTTAAAGATGAATGAGAACACACAAACTGATGCACTTTAAATTATATCTAAAAAAAACCCTGACTTTTAAACTGTTGTGTGTCAGGCCGGTGAGATGGTCATGGGACAAATGCTTGCCTTGCAAGCAGGAAGACCAGAATTTGGGTTCCCAGATGCAGTGTGCTCCTATGGCAGGACAGGACGTAGGAGAATCCATGGAAGCTTGCAGGCCAGTCAGCCTGTTTTATGCATCTATGCATGCATGCATTTGTCATGGTCTGTGCTTGCCGGCACTAACACATACACAAAGATTTAAAAAAAAAATGCCATATATCATTACCGGGGACTTGACAGAGAACAGGAGTGAAAGCCCTACTAATGAAGTCACCATGCCCTTGTCCTCCCTCTACCAACAACACTTCTACAGAGGAAAAAAAATCATATTTATCTCAAATTGGTTCTCTAAGAAAATGCAAAATATGAGAGATGGCCAAATGTTCATATTTTCTGATACAGTGGGGATTTTTCTAGAATTCTCAGCAGTTTGGGCACAGCACACAGGGCCAGGGAGCTCACATGGCCACAGAGACTCAGCGGGGTGAAGGTGGGCCAGGTTCTTCTCGACACCAGATGGTTCAAAAGCTTTGGGAAACTTCTCCTGTGGATTCCACTTTGAAGAATATATCACAGTAAAAGCCCAGCACAACCCCTACTTTGTCTTTTTCACATCATACATACAGAGCGCGTCATACAGAGCGCATCATACATACAGAGCGCATCATACATACAGAGCGCATCATACATACAGAGCGCGTCACACATACAGAGCGCATCACACATACAGAGCGCGTCACACATACAGAGCGCGTCACACATACAGAGCGCGTCATACATACAGAGCGCGTCATACATACAGAGCGCATCATACATACAGAGCGCGTCACACATACAGAGCGCATCACACATACAGAGCGCGTCATACATACAGAGCGCGTCATACATACAGAGCGCGTCACACATACAGAGCGCATCATACATACAGAGCGCGTCACACATACAGAGCGCATCATACATACAGAGCAATCAATACCCCTAGGTGGAGAGCTGACTCATTTGGGGGAAGGTGAGATTAGTGTTAGTCTGGGGTCTTCAAAGAGGGAAGGCAATAAGATAGCTAGACAAGTGTATAAAAGATAGTAGACAGATGATTAAATAGATGGCAGACCATTAGATAGATAAATAGATAATTAGATAAATATATATTCATCTATTTATCTTACCTATATATAGAGTGAGAGGGAAGAGAGAGAACCAGATGGATGGATGGATGGATGATGGATGGATGGATGGATGGATGGATGGGGGGCATCTACTAGGGAAGTTGACTCACATGTTATGGAGGTCACCTTCAAACTGGAACCCCTGGAGTGCTGCTAGCCTGTTTCAGCCCAAGTCTCAGGCCTCATAGCCAGGGAAGCTGGTGGTTTAGCTCTTAGTTTAAGGCCAATGACCTGAGAACCTAGGGATCCACTAGTGTAAGTTCCTAAAATCTGCAGTTCAGGGATAGGGAGGAAGAATAAATCCCAGTGTGGGAGGTAAATAAGAGTTTCTGTTTCATTCTCCTCGGGTTTGGGTGATCGGATGGTGACTGATGGGCACAGTGAGGACACAATGGGTCTTCCCTTGGTCCTTCAGACTCACAGACTGGTCTGTTCTGGAAAAACTCTCTCAGATGCTCTCCAAAACAATGCTGTTCTGGGTGTTCCTTGCTACAGGCAGGTTTTCACCCAGCGTTGACCATGACAGAGGTCCTGGCAACACACTGATGCTAGATCATGATCTATTTAATTTATCTCTTATCTCCACCCACAGTGTTTCTAGGACTTTGCCCTAGGTAAATTCCTGCAAACATACTCCCTTGGGAAATGAGTGGGGCTGTTGCTTATTTTGACAGATATTGCAAAATTGTTCTTCCTAGTCAGTGTAACAATGTTTACCTTGCACTTTTACACCTGGCCATGGTGTTACTCTTTGATGTAGGAAAACACTGCTGGGAGTGATGGGCTTTCTCCTTTGGACATGTGAGCAGTGCACTGTGTCTTTTCTACCATCAGTCTGCTCCTGCCCCAGTATGCTTTCCTTTGCATTACTGATTTTTGGCTTCTTGGTTGTAGGAACACTTCATCTGTTATCTTCTTGTGCTATCTGTCATGTTTTCTGTGGTATTTATCTTTTAACTTTATTAACTTGGGCCCATTCAGAAATTTTTTATTTCCATGCAATAACACTTATCATCAGTTTCTGTTCTAGAGTATGGATTTGGGATTGCATCTGGCAAGGCATCGCGGACTTCCCAATGATCTTCACTGTTTTCTCTCATTCTTTTACATTTTGAATGGAATTTATTAAGTTTAAAACAGTAGGGGCAGGCTTCCAATTTCTCCTCTTCCTGTAGCAGGTCAGGTATTGCATGAGTGAGTGATCCCTTCATGTCCCTCTGTTTAGAAGTGGGGACATGCTATTTGGTGAACTGAAAGGATCCCAGAGGGACCTTCCAATCTTCCTTTGCCACAGTTCTTACCTCTAAACATGGCCTTCCTGCACTGTGTGCAGTAGGAACCCAGGCCTTCGGGTGAGAACTTAAAAAAGCAAGTTTGACCCATTCTCCACAACCCCAGCAAACCAGCCTGAGCATCCAAGACCTTGCCATGCTGGTGAAGAAGCTGTAGGCCTGTATTCTCATTTAGAAGATGCTGAGGTGAGATGAAGTTTCTAAACATACTGTTTATCCAGGAAACAAACCCTTCTCTGGTTATTCCACTAGAGGGCGCTTCAGCTATGCATATTTACATACGGGTAAGTAAACAAGACAGTGTGGGGGCTGCACATGCATGCTAAACAGCTGGCTTTTCCATGAACCCTCTGTGCCGCAGACCTACAACTGACTTCTCTTTCCTTGCATTTCAATATCCTTCCTCTCTCAAAACCCAAGGGCGTGGGGACTGGAGCTCTAGCAGGATGGGAACCACTAGGAATGCTGGGAAGTGGGGCTTATGAATTGGATTTGTGCCTTGCTCCCTTTCCCCGGAAGGCACTTTAGGGGAAGCCTTGGGTTTCTCCAAGGATTCCTCTGAAACATGGGAAAGCGATGGTTACATCTCAATGAAAAGTCACAGATAGGGAAGGGCTCAAAGTTCTGGCAATCCTATGTGCAGTCAGATGCAGCTGTGAGTGACTGAGTGATGCTACTACAAGTGACCAAGTGTCCCTGGGCTGTGGGAAGTGGGGTGAAGGGATGGGAGTTGCTAAGTCAACCACTCTGTAACTAGGGATCATGGGAGAGAAGCTGAAGGATTCAGATTCTAAAGAGATGAGCAAAAGAATTGCAGAAATGAGTTCAAAAGATTGATTTTGTCCAGAAACTCCAAGTAGACTAAATGACAATCCTAGAAGTAAAGGACTTGGTAATAAGAGCCTGAAATAGTATGAGATAGTGATGGACACCATCTTACAATATTTGGGCTAAAGATAAAGCATAAATCTAATGAGGTAATGAGTGGCATTGTTACAACATTTTGCTGAGAAGACAATCACAAAACTGCTGTTGTCTGGGGACAGGAACCATGCATAAGCTTTTGGTTTGAAGTTTTCTGGGTGCTTCTATTGCATAGCCAAGGTCAAAAGCCATGGCCTAGAACAATGGCTCTCAAACCTAAGCAGAGACCAGAATCACCTGAAGGACTCTTGAGCCTATATTTGGGCCAGACCCCAAGTTTTATGCTTCAAGGGGTTGGGGGCCCAACCGGAGGCTGGAAATGTGGTTAGTCTTAATTGAGATGTATGGTAGATGGTTTGAAACACACAACAGACTCAAAAACTGTGTGGAACACCTTTGTAAAGTTATCTCAGTATTTTATATTGATTGCATGCTAAAATGACAGTATGCTGAATCTAGTGGGCTGTAATAGTACTTGCTTGTTGAAACCACCAGCCCACAAATAACAACATGGAGACTTACTATTAATTATGAAAGCTTGGGCTTAGCTTGGGCTTTTTTCTTTCTAACTAGCTCTTACAACTTAATTAACCTGTTTCTATTAACCCATGTTTTATCACATGGCTCAGTTACCTTCCCTCTATCTGTCTATATGTCTGACTTGTTCCACATCCCATTGGCTTTTCCCGAGTGCCTAGATTCACCCCTCGGACTTCCTCTCTCTCTGCCAGAAATCCCACCTATCCTTTCCTGCTTAGCTATTGGCCATTTAGCTCTTTATTACACCAATGACAGCACTACATTTTCATACAGTGTACAAACACCCCACAACAGTGGGCTAAGCAAAATACATCATTAGAGTTTATTCACCTAGTTATTTCACTGTCTAAAATGTAAGCACAAAGATTATAAATTACATGGGGATTACACCGTATTCCTGTCCTACTTCACTAGTTCATTGACTGACTTTGTGACTTTGACCCATGCTAGGCATGCACTCCACTGTGGCGCTACACTCTCAGCTTCTGCATTGGTTCAGAAAAGGGTTTCACAAAAGACAATACACACACACACACACACACACACACACACACACACACACACACGTATGCCACCTGCATGAGAAATACCTGGACAGCCTGTGTGTGTTTACTTGTGCATGTGTGTCTGTTGAGAGAGGTGATATGTGCATGTCTGTGCACATACATGCATGCATGGAGGTCATAGGTTGATATTGGGGGTGTTCCTTGATTATTCTCTCTTTCTCTCTTTCTCTATGAGAGTCTCTCATAGAACTTAGGGATCAATTTGGCTAGACTGGCCAGCCAAACTCTAAACTCTGGGAGTCCACCTGCCTCTGTTTCCCCAGCATCCGACTGGCAGCTTACCATTCACACAGGCACTGGCATTCTGAACCCAGGTCCTCATGCGTGTAGAAGCAGGCTTTGCTGGATAGCTTGTTAAGGAGACAGATTTCCTGGCAAGACTCCCTACTCAGACTATCCTGTGGGTTAAAGAATCTGCATAGTAAACAGCCTCTCTGGTAAACTTGAAACTCTAAAATCTTACCTAACAGGAAAATAAAGAAAAGGATGGGGAAACCAAAGGTTTCTTTTAGGATTTGATACAATTGTAAGGTCAGGGCATGGGAAACAATAATCCAAAGTGTGGTACTTTGCCATAGTTAGCATTTTGAATAAAAAAAATCAGACATTTCATCATCAAAGTCTCTCTGATCTTTTCCTACCCCAGCTTCACTCTAAGCTTAGATAGATAGATAGATAGATAGATAGATAGATAGATAGATAGATAGATAGGTAGACAGACAGATAGATAGATAGATAGACAGACAGACAGATAGATAGGCAGACAGACAGACAGATAGATAATAGATAGATAGATGATAGATAGATAGATAGATAGATAGATAGATAGATAGATAGACAGATAGATAGGCAGGCAGACAGACAGATAATAGATAGATAGATAGATAGATAGATAGATAGATAGATAGATAGAGATAGATAGATAGCTAGATAGATAGATAGATAGATAGATAGATAAACAGGCAGACAGACAGGCAGATAGACTCTGGGTCCTTGTCTCCCCGCAGACTGGACCCTCCAGATTAACTGACAGGAAAGTAGACCATCATCACACTCCGTGCTCAGCGTTCAGGCAGTCTCTTCTGACAGGACAGTAAACCAGCACCACACTCCGTGCTCAGAGTGCAGGCCGTCTCTTCTGCTCCCTAGGCCCATTCACCCTCTGTCAAGTATTTACTCTTCCTTCAAAATCACCTACCGTACCCACTTAGATCTTCCCTACGAAGAAGGGTCAATAAACTTTTAAATCTCACTGTGTTACTGATACCCAGGAACCCACTTTTCCTACGACGCCCTTGTGCATGAGATAAAGTTGTGTGTCTCCCCCCAACCTCTTACTTTACTATGAGTTTACTCCAGCAGATTCAGGCGTCAAACCTGAAGAGGGTGAAAAGATATTCCCTCATTACTGCACCACTTGGCACAGTATAGGTGATGAAGCAAGGAAAGAGAGGGAGGGAGGGAGGGAAGGACAGAAGGGAGGGAGGGAGGGAGGGAGAGACAGAGAGATATATCATCAAGGAGCCCTCGTCTTTATTGCCCTGGTTAGATAATTTATAAAATCAGGAATTTGGGACACTGCTCTTGTTGCTACTCAAAATGTGGACTTTGAACCAACCACATCAGCATCATTTGGAAGTTCATTTGAAATGTGCATCTCAGGCCTCAACTCAAACACTCTAGAAACCCAAGCCCAAACAAATCCTTGCTTCTGTAAATCACCTGGTCCTGATGTCTTATTGCAGCAACAGAAAAGTACCCAACACACACAGCTGCCCCACTGTGACAGACCTACAGCTCTTGAGGTATGAGTCTCAATACATTGGCTCTAACTTGTTCTGCTGGGAATTTTGCAGCACCCAAAATGGACATAGACAGACACCCATACTTCATTGCTATTGCCAAATTGCATCCCATCTGAGGCGCTCCCCCGTGAATCACCGTTGTGATTTCACCTTGTGTGGTAGAGCCCGAGACTCCTCATAAGCAAAGTTAAACATCTTTGGTTTACAGTCTTGAGGCTGACAGACATTGAGCTCCAAGTCTAGAGTCCTTGACCATGTGCAAAGGCTTCAGAGTTGGGACACAGCTGTGCACATGCCTCAGTCACAGGCTCAGATCAGGAGCTCTCCCAGAGTCAAGCCTGAAGAAAGAGGCACTGGCGAACTCATGGCTGGCCTGACTCCTCTAACAAAGCAGAAAATCAACTTACAGCAGCTGAGGGTTCAGGGCCCGTTGAGATTCAGTAATCATTGTTTCCAAATAATTCTAAGACCAGCTTTCTAGGACAAAGTGAATTCTGTGACTGGCTCAGTTAGGTCCTGAGGGGGACACTGGCCCCTGTCACCTACACATACATTATGCTGACACGCTCTCTCCCTTGGTCTAATCCAAAGAAGTCTTGCAACAAGACCATTGTGCACAGGTATGTATATGTCTACCTACGACAGCTGCCCACAGCCCCTCCTTAGAGGAGCTCCAACCTCCGTGATCATTCTCACCCATTCTGCGGCAGTGGCCACAGGCTGACAGGATCTCCCTATCTGCGCGCAGAAGAACTGTCACAGTGAGGGCGCCCTGCATCTCTGCTGCCACATTGCACCCAGGCTGTCCCGGCTTTGAGGGCTCACTTGATGGGCAGACAAGGGGAGCTTGCTTTTGCTCACCTCTTGAGAGCTGCTGGCATTACTCTGTTTGCGCTTCCTTAACTAAACAGCATACACTGTGTGCCTTCAACACCAGGAATTAAGTTTCTTCCATTCATGGAGACTGGAAAGTTTTAGATCAATGGGCCAAATTCAGTTCCTGGTGAAGGCTCTCTTCCTCGAATGCAGACAGCTTATTTCTTCTTGTACCCCTTGTAGTACAGAGAAATATAGTGACCCTTCTCGAGTCTCTTTCTATAAGGATTCCAATATTGTCCCATCTGGGCCCAGAAGACCTCACCTAATCATAGTAACCTCCTTATAGTGTTATCTCCAAATATACAAGGATCTAGGACTTTGGCATCCAAGCTGGAGGAGAGGCATATGGTCCCCTCACTAGCAGCCACAAGCCAGGAGGGATGATTTTGAAAGCCCCCAACTTGGTAGGTGCAGTTATTCTTCTCCTCTGCCGGGGGAGGTAAAAGAAGAGGAAGGAGAAAGACCTGCCGTGAAGACAACAATGGTCCTGAGTTAGGTGAGAGGAATGAAGCCCTCGTCGGTTGTGTTCCCAGGGATAAAATGCCTATCGAGGAGAAAGGAAGAGAAAGAGTGGATATCACTTCATCCTAGCCAGAACAAAAAGGATGAAAAGGAAAAAGCAGCCTTCTAACTCAGGCACAAACTGGGTTGCCTTAATTGTCCATGTAGTCATGATGGTACAGTCATCTCTCAGCATTTAGTGGGAGTATCAGGTGTATCAGATCTCTGTTGGGGCTTAATGACCACAGGAGTCATCTCTCTCTATTTGGGAGGCAATTATTTATCTGGTGACCTTTTACAAAGTGATAATTTTTTTTACAGTGACTGATATTTCCAATAGACTTGCTTCTCTCCCCTCCCCTTAATCAATTGTTGCTATTTGAATGTCATGAAGCTAAAAATTGCAATTAAACCTGCTGTGCAAGCTATGACAATCAGGCACCCTAGAGGAGGCTGTGGGTCCCTCTCATGTAATATCAGCACGTCATCATGACACACATTATGAGAGACAGCACCGAGCTGAAGGTGTAACGGGCCACTGTGAGGGCAACATTGCACACAGTCAAGCAGGGGCGTTTGGGTGGGGGAGTTAATGCCCGTTCCTCCAGTGCAGCACAGTCTTAGATGCTGGCCTTAGTGGGGGCTTCTTTGGTGACTAGTTCCTTAACACCCATACCCATCGGCTGTTAGATACCAGGCAATTTCCCTTAAAGTCGTATAAGTCTCAGGCTGACCAGACGGGTTCCTCGACCAGCCCATCACAACACACAGACTGTCCAAGGTGCTGTGCAGATTGGCTTGTAATATCTCTGACTTCTCAGCACACGTTTGGTGGGACTGCATGCACAGCTGTCTTTAGGACGGGTCTCAGGAACATCAGAAAGAAGTTCCACTCCCGTGTGAATGAGCATACAGTGGACCAGAGTGTTTCCCATGTAGGTTACATTGTGGTTGTTAAGTTACAGGAAGGCTGGCAGAGCAGAAGAAAGCTGCTGCGGTGTGACTTCTGGGGAAACATTAACAAGCATCTATTCAGCTTAGACGGGACACCAATGGCAGACCAAGAAATGAGTCCACCGGTGGTTTAGCCTGGTGAGTCAGTGAGGTCAGAAAACCCATGTTAGGATGAGGTGTTTAATTTTAATTGGGCATGTTAATTAGGGTAACCAAAGGGGGTTTTGATTGCTGGACTTCAATACTTTGATAGCTCGACCTTGGTAGTCAGCCTCAGGAGGAAGAAGTGAACAAATAAGGGACAGACCTTGGTGGCTGGCTTTAGGAAAGTAATCTAATGGTTTTTAGCAAGGCGGATGGGGGTGGGGAGGTGGGAGCAAGGCCTGCCGGAGCCACATGCTCGAGTGGGTTAGAGTCCCTTCACTAATGAAGAGGAAGGTGGTTGGGATGTGGCTCTGGACTTGCTGGCCAGCGTGTGTGGGCTATCTCTAAGAACTAAATTAACCTCTCCAGGGTCAACAGGCCCCAGGCACCAAGATATCAGAAGCACATGGTCCACACACAAAATGCATCAGAACTCAGGCAAAATGCAGAGGTTTCTTGTGATCAAGAACAAAAAGCATAGCTCTGTCTTGGGAAAGAGACCCCAATCATCTTCCCTTTTATATTTATGAAGGAAACTGAAGCCTTAAGATACCAGAGGACCACACAAGGTCACTAAGTATTGTGACTTCTTCCCATCTGGTCTCTTCCTGTGCCATCCTGGCTTGTCCATTCCTTTCCAGTCTTACAACCTCAGGCCTCCCTAGACTTTTCCCAGACACGCACGCGCATGCAGAGCTTTGCCAATTCTTTCAGCCAGTGTCTTTTACATGAGCAGTGACTGTTACATTTTTGTTTTTCATGAAACCGTAATGTGGAGCTGTCCCTTCTACATAGATAATCCTCCTGATGGGAGTCCTTCACAAGTTCATTGCCAAAGCCTCATGTAATGTGGCCTCAACTGTAACTTTTCCTTTGATTCTGCCTTGATTCCCAGCATCTAGAAACTTCTTTATGTACCAAGTGAGAGAAGAGTGGCTTCGAATGTTACAATGTAACGGCTTTGTAACACATTACATTTCAGGGATGCTGCACAAGCCGCTTCCCTCTGTCTCTGTGTGCTATAGAGGGACGCAGTGAGCAGATGTCAACATGAGATACCTCCTGGGACCACCTGGGGACCCCTGAAAAACACAGATGCCCCAGCTCCTCTCCTCAAGACATTCAGATCTTGTTGAGCTGGGGTGAGGGGTCCAGGAATAGAAAAAACGTCAATGCTCCACAAAGATCCCGCAAAGCCAGGAATGAAAAGCAGTGAGTGAGCTAGGAGACAGGGCTAATGACGGAAAAACCAGCATGGTCAGAAGGGTGATGCCCGAGATTCACCTACAAGGAGGATCCGAGGCGATGCAGAAACACCAGCCAGCTGGCCCAGTTTCATACACAGTCCCCTGGCATTGAGCCTCAGGTGGGGATAAAAGATTAGCCTGATTGTACTGGATACTATTATATAACAGATCATATAACAGATTTTATTTATTTAACTCCTAGATTTCAACCATTTTATCACACTTTGGGTTCTATGAATCAGGAATTGTGTGACAGGACACAGGGGTGATAGCTTGATAGATAGATGAGATCTGGGGTCTCATCTGGGAACACCCGAGAGCCAGAGGTAGCTTAACAGCTAGTGGCTGGAATCATCTGGAAGCATTATTTTATGTCAGGAGGTTGATATGGCTGTCAACCTCAGCTGAGGCTGTTGGCTTGAGTACTAATATGTAGCCTTGGCTTATATAGCCTGAGCAACCTGAGTGTGCTGACCCCAGGCTAGTGGGTGGAACTGGCCACTCAGCACAGCAGGTGTCCAAAGGACAGAGCCGTGGTGGCGCTGGCTTGTCCGACCTGGCTTCAGCAGTCATATACATCACTTCACTGCACCCTACTTGTCAAGTCAGTCATGAGCCCAGAAGAGGAAGCGTGACCCCACCTAGATGGGGAAAACGGCATGCAAACTCACATTGTCAAGGACAGTGCCCGTGGCGGGGCAGGGCACTGGCACTAAATATGGACCCAGGAGTGTGCCACAGTGGCAGCAGCATGTTTTCTTGCGACTGGCCAGGCTGAAGGGTTTTCGGTTTCCAGAGGAGGAAACACAGTTCCAGGCCCATGTTCTTCCGTGTCTTTCCTTAGAATGTCCCTCTCCATCCCCACCCCAGGCCCCACCTACCCTGTGGGGTTTGGCTCAAGCACTGTCTTGTCAGGGTGGTTTTTCTTGGTGGCCCTGGTGTGGTCCTCCATGTGGTCCTGGTGTGGCCCTGTGTGGCCATGCCTCTCTGATGCCTCAGATGTAGACTCAGTACCCTTGTGCACTGTTTGGTGATTCACGGCCCCTTCGTCTTCCCTAATCTTCAAGTTTTTCTCTGAGGCAAGGGATCTTTGCTTTTTGTATCCCAACACTGAGCAGGGGTTGATGTAGTGTGAAAAAATAGTAGCATTTATTACATAGTCATTATTACTGTGAGATATACACACTTATAAAACTCACTTTGAAAAGTTATACTTGCTTGCTAGGCTTGTGATAGCTCCTTAATGTCTGAGAAGTTGTGGAATCAACCCACTTGTGATAGAGAGTTGTTGCTTTGTGCCACAGAAAGACTTGGAGCTCAGCCTTAGGCAGCCATTTAAATCTCTCTTGGCTTCTCATTCCAGTTATAAAAACACCTCCCTCAGGTGTTGATGAATAAATTTATTAATGTTGTAAGGTGTGCAGAAGACTGAAGGCGCTGTTGGTGAACTAAATTTTATTATTAATAATGGTATAAGATTGATTATTCATTTCCACAGCACTTCCACTCAGTCTGTGCAAAACTGGAAATTGGTTGTGCTAAATTGGCTTACCTGCTCCATTTGGTCCTGTCAGGAAAATCAATGAGACATACATGAATATTCTCCTGTGTATAGCCGTTTCCAAGGCTAGACACTCATCAATATTTATTGTAAGTGGTTATGGAGAAAATGGATGAATAGTTAATAGATGAGGGCATTTAGATATTATTAAATGTACTTGCTCAAGCAAATTTGAGGCTATATTTGGGCTTTAACTTAAAGCAGAAAAATCTATAGTTTTAAATTAGCTACATGGACATATTTGAGAGGCTGTCCCTGGAAAGGTTTCAGAATCTGAAGGCAGAGACAACTTTTGAATGACAGGAGCTATATTTTATACCCAGCTGGAAATTCAGACAATGTGAAAATGACTTTTACAGAGTTCCTGGTTTGACTGACAGAACAGCGTTCTAAAGACCAATAAAGGAAACTCCCAATTTAGCAGCAGCACACAGTCTTCTTTGGGCTCTGGATGCCCCCGTATGAGGACTGGGGGCAATTTTTAAAAGAAGGAGCAGTGGTACCTAAATAATTTGAAGGAGTAGATGCTCGTTTCAAAAGCACAGAAAGAGCGTGAAGCAGAGGCTGCAGGAACAGTATTGGGGTGAGAAGTGGGGATGCGGCTCTAGTCCAGCCCAGCTACTGACCTGTCCCCGAGCCCTAGGAACGAATTCACTTCTGCAGGCCCCTAGTTGCCTCATCTGCAGATCTCTGGTGTCTGCGTGGTCTTCCGTCACTCTTATAAAGACCTACAATAAACAACTGACAAAAAGGGCCATTTTGTTCTTGTTTTGGGGAGTTTCAGTCCATGTTGGTTGCCCCTGTTCTGAGCCCAGCATGAGGCAGAGGGGTGCACAGTGGAGCAAGATGCTCATTCCACAGCAGCAGGGAAGTGAAGGGGGAAATAAAGGGACGGGGGGTTCTACTTGCCCTTTTTGGGGGTCCGTGATTATCAGAAGACTTCAGGCTAAGTTCCTAAGTATTCAACTACCTTCTGACAGTGCCGTAGACTGGGTTCTGATGCTTTGCTCCATGGACATTTGAGTGACTCCTACTCAAACCACAGCAATTTCATTTATGGAGCTCACCTTCAACCTGTGTAGATGCTATCATGGACTCAGTGTATCAAGGTTCCTCATTTGCTCCACCCTACCTGACTTCTCCACCTCCAGACCTACTAGGTGAAAAGCCCCAGACTTTGGGCTCCTGTTTGGTATTTTTATAGGACTCAGATAATCCCTAGCTCCTAGATCTTACTCAACTGGGCCCAGAGACTTTCACCCCTTTCATTAATTCTGGTCTCAGAGCATCAAACTGTAGGATTAGAAAATCATTTCTGTACAGGGGCCAGATAATGAACATTCTAGAAGGTCTCTGTTGTAACTACTCAACTCTGCCCATGAAAGAAACAACCAGAAGTACCCAAAGAGGTATGGCTATGTTCCAGCAAAGCTCAATGGTGTAAATCTGATTCTTTTTTTTTTTTTTTTTTTTTTTTTTTTTTTTTTTTTTT
>CABHPP010098514.1:15236-43691 GCA_902168425.1 Peromyscus attwateri | reverse complement strand
TATATATATATATATTGATTTAACTCAGCAGCTTTTACAATTAAATGTCTCTTTACAGTTAAAAATCCCAAAGACAACACAATCCAGATTCTCTGTGTAATATCCATCTTTACATGGCTTATTATATTACTTTTACTGTCTCTTTTACTTTATTTTTTTAAAACTTTCTATTTCTTTATACGACTGTCTATATTCCTTTTCCTCTCTCTTCCAAGTCTACATATATTTTTATACACATTGTAAACCCTTTAGAGGTTTATTTCATCTGAGTCTGTTTTACTGTGAATCTATTGCTTTAAACTGTGGCATGACTAGGACTGAAATGGCTCCTTTGGCTGCTGGCTCTGCCCACCTCAGCTTTCCAACATGGTGGAACTACATTTACCGCCAGCTCTGGAGGAGCCATGCTCATTGCTGACTCTGTGAATGAGTGGGTCTATTCTTCCATCCAGCAGTGTGTAGCCCAAAAACCTTTTCTTTTTTTTTTGTTTGTACTAGCAAAAGCTATATCCACCATGCACCATGCAATATGGCTTGCAGATGCCACTGTGTACAGTGGCAAGAATCTGCTATGCTGTAGCTCAAGTTTGCATGCCATGGCATCTCTGTACCTTGGCATCTCTGTATCTTGACCCACATAAGACATGAAGTAGAAAGCTGGTTTTGGCTCCATTATTGTATGTTTAGAAGCCCCTCCTTTTTTAAAACTCTTTTAGGCCTTATAGAAACACTGGGTGCCAATTGTAATAACATAGTTTTTTTTAAATGACTATGAGACATGTCTGCTCCTGGCAGCACCAATCTGTTTCAGAGAAAATATGGGCATTGAAGAACCTCCACATGGAGTTTACTTTCACTGTGGCAAAAGTTAGCCACTGGGCAAGAAAGTGCCCTCGCATCGACTGCTGATAGTATGCTGTCCAAAATGGACAATCAGGACACACAAAAAAATAAATAAAAAAATGCCGCTCCTTGCCAAGACAACTGTGGTTGTAGCTTTGGCAACAGGCATCTTCTGAGGCCAGAACAATATGACACCATCGCTAGAGTGGCTTTGCAATCCAGAAAAGGTACAGTGCCCCTTCCTTTGAAGGCAGCTGAATAGGCAGTGGACCAATGTCTTCTGGTGTGTAGTGGAACAGTAGCTGGAGCAGTTATTCTTGGAGGAATAACTAGGCTGAAGGAGTCTGGCCTCTCAATGGTTGACTGGCATTTAATATAGGAGATGAAGCTACCCACAAGCTGAGAAGAATGGAAAGCCAAATTCCAAAAACACCAGCAATTTCCAAATTTAAAATCCTGAATCATGACATGACACTGGTGGAATTCAAGTTTGTCTGGTACATGGAATACTCACACTGAATGTGAAGTCAAGTTGTAGGCCTTGAGTATATCCTGCTTCAAAAATGAGACTGTCAGATATGCTAAGCCAGTAGGCTAGAGATGATGTCCCAATGTTGCAGAGAAACCTTGGGTGACTGTCCAGGCAGCTGATTGTTTCTGTTATAACTCACATTTTTTTGGAAGTCACTTGTTTGCACTTCATATTTTACTAGGTAATATTATTTCCTTCTCCAGTCTCTGAGGGAGTTGAAGATTAGATAGTTATTGTTATAGTTTTCCTTGTTAAGAAATTCAGAAAAGAAACTCATTAAGAGGTGTTAAGTGTGTAAGTTTGAAAGACATCATAAGATAGTTTTCTGTTGGTAATACAAGTTAGGATAGAAAGTGAATTAGGTACATTTTGACCTCACCAAAATAGGATAGAGAGTGGAATATTTTTGCTGAATTTGTCAAATGCAAATGGACTAGGCATTGTTGATGTATTTATTGATTGTATATATTGTATATAGTTATTGTACTTATTGTATATAGTTTTCCTTATATTAGTTATAACTTTTTAATTTTTTATTAGACAAAAAAGGGGAAATGTGGTGATGTATTATGTCCCTCAATATACTGTGTCCCCCAATAAAATTTACCTGAGGATCAGAGGAAAAACCAGCCACTATATAGAAGTCAGGCAATGGTAGCACACACCTTTAATCCTATCACTTGGCAGGCAGAGATCTGTCTGGATATCTGTGAGTTTAAGGCCACATTGGGAATAGAACCAGGCGTGGTGGCATATGCCTTAAATTCCAACACTAGTTAGCCATGGAGGTCTGGAGCTCTATACAGACAGACAGGAAGTGACAGAGGTTAGCAGGAAGAAGAAGTGATGTAGCTGGGCTGAGAGAGCAAATCAGATGCCAGACAGAAAGGCACATAGGTGTAGGTAGACAAGAAGTTCACTTTTTGGAAGCTGTGGAGTTGGTGAAGTGAAGTTAGCTGCGGTTTTTCCTATTCTTCTGATCCCTCTGAGGCTCCAAGTTTTTTTTTTTAATTAATAAGACCATTTAGCAATTCATCTACAAATAGTGGGTCTCATTATGGCATTTTCATATTCTCCTCTCTTTCTCTCTCTTTCCCCTCTTCTGCTGGCCCCCCTTCTCTCATTATACATACATGTGCAATCTAAGCTGGGCTTTACAAGCATACCTGTAATCTCAGCACTTAGCATGTGGAAGAGGATCAGAAATTCAAGGTGATTCTCAGGTACTTGGTGAATTTTTTTTCACCCTTTCACAGACACCTTTACTTGAAAAGTATTATCATACACTACCCGATACTTAAATAAATAATGGACCACTTAGATGATGGGCATTCCATCCTATACATATCAGTAGAAAAATACCTACTACCAATTGAAAGCATAATAGATGAACAGAAGCCAAAGAATGAATGTATGAACCACCAAATAAACTTCAGTAACTAGATTTGTAACATATACAGAACATGTCAATATCTACTCCAAAAGCTTCAAAACACAAGCCACAATACTGTGATCTCCACCATCAGACTTGAGTGCACATGCTAAATAATTTACTTGCCTCAAGGCTATGATAAAAAAAGAGATTAAACAAGGGTTTTTTTTATCACAAAGAATATTTTTAGTTTTTGAGTTTGATTTGTCAAAAACATTTTTTGAATTTATTTTATTTTATTTTACAATATAATTCAACTTTACATATCAGCCATAGATTCCCCCGTTCTCCCCCCCCCCCCCCCCCCCCCCCCCCCCGCCCCCCCTCCATTTCCATCTCCTCCAGGGCAAAGACTCCCCCAAGGATTGAGATCAACCTGGCGGACTCAGCCCAGGTCTAGTCCCCTCCTCCCAGGCTAAGCCAAGCATCTCTGCTAAGCCCCAGGTTTCAAACAGAGGATGGAATACAGGGATGAGTGGCCAAAAGAATGGAAACACATGAACTGTGAACCGATGGCTGAGGGGCCCCCAACTGGATCAGGCCCTCTGAATGGGTGAGACAGTTGATTGGCTTGATCTGTTTGGGAGGCATCCAGGCAGTTGGACTGGGTCCTGTGCTCAGTGCATGAATTGGCTGTTTAAACAAGAGTTTTTTCTTCAAAACTGAAGACAACTGTGATGTCTAAACCTTTACTATATTGTTCACATGAATAGGGTTTTCTCATGTACGAGTTCTTCCCTATTTCCTTATGTTAAGATGATATATAAAGGCTTTAAAAACAATTACAGGGCTAGAGACAGGGCCATTTAAGACAAGCTCGTGCCAAGAAACTAGATGATGTATTTTCCCACAACTTTCTGTAATTGCTTTTAGAAATTCAGGAAGATTATAGGGTCTAACTTTCTTGGGTACCATCAAGAACATGCATATACCCAAAGACACACTTCCATCACATAAAAAATTAAAACAAATTGTTAAACATATTTTCACTTATGACAATTTTTCTTGTGTAAACACTCATTCATGTAATCCATAGGTTGAGGCATCTAAAAGCTTACATAGATTTTTTTCTTCATCATGAATTAGTTCATGTAAAAGAAAATAAGCATGTAGCCTTCAAAAACAGACAATCAATAATTCTCAGTTGTTGGTACCATTTGGAAAAGTTTAGAAATGCTGCCCTTTAGAGGGAATATGTCACTTATTGTGAGTTTTCTGATTTTAAATCCTCATACCACTTCCAGTTCCCATTCTCTGCTCCATGCTTCAGGTCAAGGACATGAACTCTGAGCTTTTCCTACCTCTCTCATGAAGATCATAGCCATAAGCCAAATTAAGCTCTTTTTTTTTTTTCTGAGACAGGGTTTCTTGTGTTGCTTTGGAGCCTGTCCTGAAACTTGCTCTGTAGACCAGGTTGGCCTCGAACTCACAGAGATCTTCCTGCCTCTGCCTCCCAAGTGCTGGGATTAAAGGTGTGTACCACCATGCCCAGCTAAGCTCTTTCATAAATTGCCTCAGATACTGTTTTATCAGTGTCTTAATTAGGGTTTCTATTGCTGTGAAAAGGCACCATGACCATGGGCAATGCTTATGAAGGAAAACATTGACTTGTGGTGTTGGCTTACAGTTCAGAGGTTCAGGCTATTATCATCATGGTGGGGATCATGGTGGTAGACATGGTGCTGGCTATATCTTGCGCAGACAGACATGGTGCTGGCTATATCTTGTGCAGACAGACATGGTGCTGGCTATATCTTGATCAGAATATAACAGGAAGTGGATTGACTGTCACACTGAGTGAACCTTGAACAAGAGATCCCAAAGCTTCCCTCTACATTAACACACTTCCTCCAACAAAGTGAAAATCCCTATGAGCTTATGGGGACCAATTACATTCAAACCACACAGAAAGAGAAAAGGCACTAGTACACTTCCACAAAGTTTTACTCTGGATGAGTTATTTCATGTAATTGAAGAGAAGTGTGATATCTAAAAGGTTTGCCTTGCTAATTTAGTCCACAGAGCTTTTGTCCATGAGTTTGTAGGTGCAAACAGAATAAAGAGGGACATTATAATGCTTGAACAGATTGTTGACATGTGTCAGCTTTTTTTTTCACCTCAATAATCTTGTGTAACTAAATATAAGTTTGTTGGCTAAAGACATGGTACAAATTCTTATCCTAATAGTGAAATGTTTCACCAAGCTTGCCCAGTGATTGGGCAAAAACAAAAGTTATTATAAGCCATAGTCATCCTAGGTTTCTGCCTGCTAGGTAGCCTCCCTGGATCTGTGGGTTGCAGTCTGATTGTCCTTTGCTTTATAGCTAGTATCCACTTATGAATGGGTACATAACCATGTTCGTCCTTCTGAGTCTGGGTTACTTCACTCAGGATGATATTTTCTAGTTCCATCCATTTGTCTGCAAATTTCATGATGTCATTGTTTTTCTCTGCTGAGTAGTACTCCATTGTGTATATATATCACATTTTCTTAATCCATTCTTCAGTTGAGGGGCATCTAGGTTTTTCCAGGTTCTGGCTATTAAGAATAATGCTGCTGTGAACAAAGATGAGCATGTGTCCTTGTGGTATGATTGAGCATTCATTGGGTATATGCCCAAGAGTGATATGGCTGCATCTTGAGGTAGATTGATTCCCAATTTTCTGAGAAACCGTCATACTGATTTCCACAGTGACTGTATAAGTTTACACTACTACCAACAGTGGAGGAGTGTTCCCTATGCTCCACTTCCTCTCCAACATAAACTGTCTACATTGCTTTTGATCTTAGCCATTCTGACAGGTGTAAGATGGTATCTCAGAGTCATTTTGATTTGCATTTATCTGATGACTAAGGATGTTGAGCATTTCCTTAAATGTCTTTCAGTCTTTTGAGATTCTTCTTTTGAGAATTCTCTCTTTAGCTCTGTAGCCCATTTTTTAATTGGATTGTTCAGTATTTTGATGTCTAGTTTCTTGAGTTCTTTTTATACTTTGGAGATCAGCCCTCTGTCAGATGTGGGGTTGGTGAAGATCTTTTCCCATTCTGTAGGCTGTTGTTTTGTCTTAATTACTGTGTCTTTTGCCTTACAGAAGCATCTCAGTTTCAAGTTTTAATTGTTTCTCTCAGTGTCAGTGTTTGTGCTACTGGTGTTATATTTAGGAAATGGTCTCTTGTACCATTGCGTTCAAGAGTACTTCCTACTTTCTCTTCTATCAAGTTCAGTGATTTATATTGAGGTCTTTGATCCACTTAGACTTGAGTTTTGTGCATGGTGACAGATATGGATTTATTTGCAATCTTTTACATGTTGACATCCAGTTATGCCAGCACCATTTGTTGAAGATACTTTCTTTTTCCATTGTATAGGTTTGGCTTCTTTGTCAAAAATCAGGTGCTCATAGGTGTGTGGGTTAATGTCAGGGTCTTCAATTTGATTCCATTGGTCCACATGTCAGTTTTTATGCCAATACCAAGATGTTTTTTTATTACTGTAGCTCTCTATTGTAGAGCTTGAAGTCAGGGATGATGATGCCTCCAGAGGTGGCTTTGTTGTACAGGATTCTTTTAGCTTTTCTAGGTTTTCTGTTTTTCCAAATGAAGTTGAATATTGTTCTTTCCAGGTCTGTGAAGAATTGTGTTGGGATTTTGATGGGGATTGCATTGAATCTGTAGATTGCTGTTGGTAAGATTGCCATTTTTACTATGTTGATCCTACCTATCCATGAGCATGGGAGATCTCTCCATTTTCTGATATCTTCTTCAATTTCTTTCTTCAGAGACTTAAAGTTCTTATCATACAGATCTTCCACTTGCTTAGTTAGTTACCCCAAGGTATTTTATATTATTTGTGGCTATTGTAAAGGGTGATGTTTCTCTGATTTCTTTCTCAGCCCATTTGTATATAGGAGGACTACTGATTTTTTGTGCTGATCTTGTATCCTGCCACCTTACTGAAGGAGTTTGTCAGCTGTAGGAGTTCCCTTGTAGAATTTTTGGGGTCACTTATGTATCATATCATCTGTAAATAGTGAACCTTTGCCTTCTTCCTTTTTAATTTCTATCCCTTTGATCTCCTTTTGTTGTCTTATTGCTCTAGCTAGAACTTCAAGTACTGTATTGAATAAATATGGGGAGAGTGGACAGTTGTAGCTAGAGTTTTTTTTTAGTCCTGCCTGGCCTACAGTCAGGACAAATCTCCTTACCCGCCATTCTCGAAGCTGGTCAGACCCAACCGAGTAAACACACAGAGACTTATATTACTTATAAACTGTATGGCCGTGGCAGGCTTCTTTTTATCTATTTTTTATATCTTAAATTAACCCATTTTTATTAGTTTATAATTTGTTTCGTGGCTCGTGGCTTACCGGTACCTTACATCTTCCTTGTCATGGCAGCGGCTGGCATGACAAGCAGCATGTGAAGATGTCAGTAAGCCACGAGCCACGTGGCAAGGTATAGATTTGTAGAAATGGGTTAATTTAGGATATAAAAACAGTTAACAAGAAGCCTGAGCCATTAGGTCAAATAGTTTAAATAATATAAGCATATGTGTGTTTATTTTATAAGTGGGCTGTTGGACTGCCAGGGCTTGGTGGGACCCAGAGAAAAAACTCTCCAGCTACAGTCTTGTCTTGTTCCTGATTTTAGTGGAATTGCTTTCAGTTTCTCTCCATTTAATTTGATGTTTGCTGTTGGCTTGCTGTAAATTGCCTTTATTATGTTTAGGTATGTTCCTTGTATTTCTGATCTCTCTAAGACCTTTATCATGAAGGGGTGTTGGATTTTGTCAAAGGCTTTTTCAGCATATATTGAGATGATCATGTGGTTTTTTTCTTTCAGTTTGTTTTTTATATGGTGTTTTACATTGACAGATTTTCATATGCTGAGCTGTCCTTGCATTCCTTGGATGAAGCCTACTGGATCATGGTGGATAATTGTTTTGATGTGTTCTTGGATTCGGTTTGCCAATATTTTATTCAGTATTTTGTTTGTTTGTTTGTTTGTTTTTCCAGACAGGGTTTCTCTGTATAGCTTTGCGCCTTTCCTGGAACTCACTCTGTAGTCCAGGCTGGCCCGAACTCAGAGATCCACCTGCCTCTGCCTCCCGAGTGCTGGGATTAAAGGTGTGCACCACCACCACCTGGCCTTATTCAGAATTTTTGTATCAATGTTCATGAGGGAGATTGGCCTGTAATTATCTTTCTTTGTTGCATCTTTGTGTTTTGGGTTACCTGATGGGTAACTGTAGCCTCATAAAAAGAGTTTGGTAATGTTCCTTCTGTTTTTATTGTGTGGATCAAATTGAAGAGTATTGGTATTAGCTCTTCTTTGAAAATCTGGTAAAATTCTGTGCTGAAACCATCTGGTCCTGGGCTTTTTTTGGTTGGGAGACTTTTAATGACTGTTTCTATTTCCTTAGGGATTATTAGTCTATCTAAATTGTTTACCTGATCTTGATTTAACTTTGGTATGTGGTACCTATCCAGAAAATTGTCCATTTCTTTTAGATTTTCCAATTTTGACTTCATCTTGTTGGATTTTCCCTGTCATAAATATGTAATGTCCTTCCCAATCTCTTTTGATTGAGTTTACTTTGAAGTCTATTTTATTAGGTATTAGGATAGCTACACCAGCTTGCTTCTTAATTCCATTTGATTGGAACATCTTTTCCCAGCCTTTTACTCTGAGGTAGTGTCTGTCTTTAAAGTTGAGGTGTGTTTCTTGTATACAGCAGAAGGATAGGTCCTGTTTTCATATCCATTCTGTTAGCCTGTGTCTTTTTAATAGGTGAATTTAGACCATCAATATTAATGGATATTAATGACAAGTGATTGTTAATTCCTGTTATTTTTTTGTTGGTAGTATTGTGTGTTTCCCTTCTTTGGTATTTGTTGGTGTGAGATTATCTATTGCCTGAATTTTCATGGGTGTATCTGACTTCCTTATGTTGGATTTTTCCTTCTAGTGCTTTCTGTAGGGCTGGATTTGTGTATAGGTATTGTTTAAATCTGGTTTTATCATGGAATATTTGTTTACTCCATCTATGGTGATTGAAAGTCTTGCTGGGTATAATAGTTTGGGTTGGCATCCATGGTCTCTTAGTGTCTGCATGTTTGTCTAGGATCTTCTGGCTTTCAAATTCTCCATTAAGAAGTTGGGTGTTATTCTGATGGGTCTGTCTTTATAAGTCACTTGGCCTTTTTACTTTGCTGCTCTTAATATTCTTTATTTTGTATGTTTAGTTGTTTGATTATTATGTGGTGGGGGGACTTTTTTTGGGTCTAGTCTATTTGGTGTTCTGTAAGCTTCTTATATCTTCATAGGTATTTCCTTCTTTTAGTTAGGAAAGTTTTCTTCCATGACTTTGTTGAATATATTTTCTGTGCCTTTGAATTGGTATTCTTCTCCTTCTTCTAGCCCTATTATTCTTAGGTGTGGCCTTTTCATGATATCCCAGATTTCCTGGACATTTTGTGTTATGACTCTTTTGGCTTTGGTGTTTTCTTTGACTGATGAATCTATTTCCTCTATTGTATCCTCTACACCAAAGATTCTCTCTTTCATCTCTTGTATTCTGTTGGTTATGCTTGCATCTGTGTTTCCTGTTTGTTTACTTAGGTTTTCTATTTCCAGCATTCCCTCTGTTTGTGTCTTCTTCATTGTTTCTATTTCAATTTTCAGGTCTTGAACTGTTTCCTTCATGTGTTTAATTGCTTTTTCATGGTTTTCTTGGCTTTCTTGAAGGGATTTATTGATTTTTTCCCCATTTTTCTTGTTTGTCTTGTCCTCAATTTCTTTATTGATTTCTTCCAATTTTTTGTTTGTCTTTTCCTCGATTTCTTTAAGGGAATTTTTCATTTCCTCTTTAAAGATTTATTTGTTTATTATGTATACAGCATTTATGCCTGCAGGCCAGAAGAGGGCACCAGATCTCATTACAGATGGTTGTAAGCCACCATGTGGTTGCTGGGAATTGAACTCAGGACCTCTGGAAGAGCAGTCAGTGCTCTTAACCTCTGAGCCATCTCTCCAGCCCCTCATTTCCTCTTTAAAGGCCTCTAGCATCTTCATGAAGTTATTTTTAAGGTCACTTTCTTCTGCTTCTTCTACATTGTGATGTTCAGGTCTTGCAGTTGTAGAAGAGCTAGGTTCTGGTGATGTCATATTGCTTTTCATGTTGTTGTATGTATTTTTGCACTGATGTGTACCCATGTCTTCCTCTGATAGGTGCAAGAGGTGCCTGTAATCTGAGTGAGCTGCTATTGATCCAATCTGTGCTTGCTGTGTCTGTGTCTCAGGGGGGCCCCTCTGGTTCCAATCTTAGCTCTTGCTCTAATTGGAGCTGGCAGATTCTGTATCTCAGGGAGCTGCTCTTGGTCCAATCCAAGCTAGCTGATTCTGTGGCTCAGGGAGCCTCTTTTGGTCTTATCAGGGCTCTTGGTCCAGTCTGAGCTGGCATATTCTGTGTCTCATGAAGCCTATTTTGTTTCAGTGAGATCTGGCAGATTCTGTGTCTCAGGAAGCCACTGGTGTTACAGGGCAATGGGTATTGGGTAGGGTGTGGGTCTTGTAGATTGTTGGGTACAATAGGGGATTTTGGTGGGGAAGCCTGCCCACAGGAATCTTCCTTGCTGGCTGGCAACTGGGGCAGAGATGCACGGGGTTTCCAGGGGACTGGCGGTGTCCCAGGGCCTAGGTCCTAGAGGCAGGAGTCTCTGGGTTGGAGAAGAGTAATTCACCTCTTGGTCCAATGAGAGCTGGCAGATTCTGTGTCTCAGGAAGTAACTGGGGTTGCAGGCAGATGGGTAGGTTTGGGGTAGGGCATGTGTCTTGTAGATTGCAGGGTCTGATGGGGGGTTTTGGTGGGGGAGCCTGCCCACAGGAGTTTTCCCTTTTGGCTAGCATGTGGGGTAGAGTTGGGTGGGGGTTCTCAGGGATTGACTGTATCCCAGGGCCTAGGTTCTAGAGGCAGAACTCTCTAGGTCAGAGAAGAGTTATTCACCTCTTGGTCCAATGAGAGCTGGTGAATTCCGTGTCTCAGGAAGTTACTGGGGTCGCATGCAGATGGGTTTTGGGGTAGGGCATGTGTCTTGTAGATTGCAGGGTTTGATGGGGGAGTCTGCCCACAGGAGTTTTCCCTGCTGGCCAGCAACTGGGGCAGAGTTTCTCAAATCTAATCTTTATAATTTTTGCTTTATGCATTCTTCTGAAATTATTTCTTTTATCTTCTAAAGCTGTTCTATCATCCAGAGCAATATGGTTATTTTGCAATATGCATTAGGTCTTTTAATTGCTCTTGGAAGGAGTTTCCACCATGGTGACAGGGAATGACTGAACCAAATTTCGCATGGGGATCTGCAAGAGGCACCCCCCCCAGATGTTTCATGATGGCAAAGAGTTACCCTCTATTCCTTGTTGATATGCATTCATTGGTTCAAAGTGGGCCTTTGCCACACCTTCTGCATACTCCAGACATTTTGATTTTTCTTCAAGCCTCTGGAAATCACCTCTCCTATCCAAGCATCATCATGGTTATGAGATTCAATATTGACTGTATCATGGATCCATTTCTCTATGGGTGCTGATCTTGCCCTTAAAGGCCTAATTAACCTTTTGCATTGTGAATTAGCATTTTCAAAAACCAAGGATTCAATTATTATTTGTCTAGCTTCTGAATTTGGTATCATTATATTTATAGGTGAGGAAATTGTATTATAGTTTGAAAGAAAAACAACAAGGCAGGCAAGCTGTAAGTTTTGGCAACTGCCTGGAGAAAGGAGATAGAGGAGGAAGAGAGAAAGCCATGCTGTTTGTGAGCAGTCACATGGCAGACAAGCAGTTACATGGTAGAAGTTGGAAGAGGGAGGCAGCTTCTAAGAAACAGAGTGAGAAAGCCCAAAATATCCAGGATAGCATGCTTAGTTAGCATTTTTATTGCTGTGAAGAGGCCCCATGGGTGCGGCAACTCTTATAAAAAAAACCCATTTAATTGGGGTAGTGGCTTACATGTTCAGAGGTTCAGTCCATTATCACCATGATGGGGAGCAAAGTGGGCTGCTGGCTACATCTTGGCTTGCAGGAAATAGGAAGTCCACTGAGACACACCAGGTGGTTTCCTGAGCACAGGAAACCTGAAAGCCCACCCCCTCAGTGACACACTTCCTCTAACAAGTCCATACCCACTTGAACAAAGCCACACCTCCCAATAATGCCGCACTCCATGAGCTTCTGTGGGCCAATTACAGCCAAACCACACATGCCAAGGCTGTGATCAGCACCTGAAAGAAAAGGAGATGGAAAGAAGAAAAAGTTGGTTTTCCTGAGTAACTCAGAAAAGTGGGTTGGCTGAGGTGGTGACTGATGGAAGCGCTGCAAGTGCCTGCACTGAGGAAGAGGCTTCTGGGAAGGGAAGTCATTACCTCACAGGGGTGTCAGTCATCCTCTCACGTCCGTGCTGGGAGCTGAACCGAGTCATCACCCCCCAGTAAAATAATTCTTATGAGAAGAGAAAGTCGAACCCTTTATTCTTTGATATTATAACTCTCCTCAGTTCCCTATTCTGCCGTTTCCATTCCAGCCTGTTCTACCTGGTCAAAGGCCAGATACCAAATCTCCTCACTCCACTTATATTTTTCCCGAATTTATCACCTAATGCATGAAACAACTTCTCAGTGGGCAGAGCTCCATCTAACTAAACCCTGGGTGTGTTTGCGACCTTTTGGTTCAGAATCTCACCCAGTTCTCAGCTTTGAAGCTGCCTCTGGGGGCCATTATACACAGTTGAGCAAGTTTTCAGCTGAGAAGGCCTGAACTGCAGCCTTCTCTCTACTTAGAAAGTTGTGTCTTGTCAGACAGGCCAGTTAGAAACAAATCTGTTCCTTATGCTCCCACAGCAGGCAGGACTGACCCTGTGACCACTCCATTGCTAAGCATCATGATTTTCTTTATGGTTCAGCTTCTGTGGAGACTGCCAGGCAGGAACACAGAGACTCAGGTGTGGTCCCCATTATGCATGCCCATAATATTATAAATAGCTGCTAAAAACTGTTTTATGCAATTTGAATTGAGTTTCCCTTTAGGAAAACAGGAGAGCTATTAAGTGAATGATATTCTGATACCAATAAGGATAATTCTGTCTGAAGTTTTATCTGCATTTGCTCCATTCCCAAGCTGCTTTTGTTCTGAGGTGTCTCCCTTGACTGTTGGTTGATGGCACACATGCATTAAGAAAGGCTCAAATTGCCTACTGGCTATGGACTCTCTTTCCCTTTGAAGTTTTCTAGTGGAGAATGAAATTTAACCCTAGATTTCTCTTGTGTCTACTCACTACACACATAGGACATCCTGGTAAGCATAGGACAACCACTACCAGAGGAAAAAATATTTATTTTTGCTTTTTCAAGACAGGGTTTCTCTGTGTAGTCCTGGCTGTCCTAGAACTCACTCCGTAGGCCAGGCTGGCCTGACACTCAGACGTCTGCCTGCCTCTGCCTCTGAAGTGCTGGGATTATAGGTGTGAGTCAATACTGCCCGCCAGGAGGAAAAACTCTTAATGTGATTTATCAGGATGGGAACACAATTGGGGAAAAGAATGGCTAGGAATGGTGGTTCAGGCCTCTAATCCCAGCGCCGGGGATGCTGAGGCAGGATCATAGCCTGGGCTACATACATAGTGCATCCTGGGGCTGTGTGAGGGCGACATGTTCTTCTGGCTTGACGAAGTGGTAGATGTTGTCCGGATTCCTAGGGAATCCTTGCCTCATGCAGTTGGGGGCCCCTGCTTCTCGGCTGAGGAGCCGTCTAGCGGCCTGTGCCCGGTATCTGTCCTTGGCCTTGGGGACACCTGGGGCCTTGGCTCCAGATCACATTTTTTTTTTATTTTTTTATTTTTCTGCCTCTCTGCGGCAGACATGGGAAACCAGGCTTCCAACCCTATTAGTCCTTCCTCTCCCTTAGGCTGTCTTCTTGAAGCTTTAAAACCTCTCAGCTTAATGCCTTACTTAAAGATTCCTAAGCTGATCTGTCTCTGTACTAAGAGGTGGCCCAAATATGCTTTAGAAAATAACAAAAAATGGCTGCCGAGTGGCTCCTTAGATCCCGATATTTTACGGGAGTTATCTAATTTCTGCCAGTGAACAGGCAAATGGAAAGAGTTACCCTATATAATAGCTTTCTTCTTTCTCAGTGCTAAACCATCTCTTCTGGATTCCTTCTCTCCTGCTCATATGCTCCTAGCTATACCTAAACCAGAGGATTCTCTGACTCCGGAATCTCTGACTCTAGATCCTGCTAATGAACCACTGCAGAGTTAATGAGCCGGAGGTCTTGAACCAGACGGTAGGTTCCATTAGACATTTTAACTGCAAGTATGGGGGTGTTAAAAGGTGAAGAGGTTAGGCAGAGCAGCTTTTTCCTGAGAAGGTCAGAAATGACAGGCTTAAGTCCTCTTAGGCTCTGGAGTGAGAGAGGGTACTGAGCTTGGGTGATATATCTGGTAGAATCTGCACCTATTCGACCTATCAACCTCCGGCTCCCACCCCTACACCTAGAGTGACTGTTCCTTCAGCTCCTCTTCCGGATTCTTCTTCCTCTAAAGCTGATCCTTCCTCGGCAACAGCTGCTTCTCCCTCGGCAGCGGCCATTTCCAAAGGCCCTGCCCTGGCTCCAACCTTCACTCCTCCGACTACCCATTCTCAAACTGCTAAATTGCCTGATTCCAGCCATCCAAACCCTTCCACTGTTCTCCCTTTGTGAAAGGTGGCTGGTGTGGATGGACTGATTAAGGTTCATGTTCCATTCTCTCTCACAGAACTCTCCCAGATAGAAAGTAATTGGGTTCTTATACTTCTAATTCTGCTTCCTTTATTAAACAGTTTCAATATATAACTCAATCTTATAGTCTCACCTTTCATGATATATACATGATACTTTCTAATAATTTACTTCCTGAGGAGTGCAGGCGAGTATGGGAACAGGCTAGGACCCATGTAGACGAAGTTCACCAGACTAACCCCTCATACCCTCCAGGGGCTGAGGCAGTTCCTGACCAAGAACCACACTGGGACTATAACACCCAGGGTGACTCTCTAGTCAGAGATAGGTTTATTACCTATCTCCTGACAGGCCTCTGTAAGGCTGCCCTAAAACCAGTAAACTATGAAAAACTAAAAATGGTAATTCAGGATAAGGATGAAAAATCCGTCTCACTTCTTAGAGCGGCTCACCAAGGCTCTACTTCAGTTCACTAGCTTAGACCCAGAGAGCCCTGAGGGCAAGCAGCTCCTAATGACCCACTTTGTCTCACAGAACTTCCCTGACATTAGGGATAAACTTAAAAGTTTAGAGAACGGCCCTCTGACTCCACAGGCAGATGTGCTGGTGATAGAATTTAAGGTGTCCCATGGGAGAGATGAGAAGGCCCAAAAAAGGAACTGCCAGATGCTGGCAAACACCATTCGACCGGCTCCCTGAAAGCTGTCTGGTCCCTGTTTCAAGTGCGGGAAAGAAGGCCATTGGGCCCGGGCTTGCACCATTGCCCCACGAAGGGCACCGACAAGGCCTTGTCCAAAATGTTGCCAAAAGGGTCACTGGTCAGCTGACTGTCCTAATGTCTCAAGCGACATAGGAACGCCAGACGAAGACCACCCTCCGGCTGATTTTCTAGGCTTGGCCTACAGCGACGACTGACGCTGCCTGGTTCCTGCCCCGGCCACTCCCATCTCACACAGGGAACCAAGGTTAATAATAAAAGTAAATGGGCGCCCCATCTTGTTCCTTTTGGACATCGGAGCTACCTACTCTGTCCTGAGAGAGTTTTGGGGGCCCACCTCTCCTGCTCATCTCCCTATTGTCGGGGTTGGGGGACAGCCTTATCTACCCCATCAGACACCACCACTTAATTGCATTTTCAGAGGCATCCCTCACACACACACATACTTAGTGGTGCCAAACTGCCCTGTACCTTTAATGGGAAGGGATCTTCTAGCTAAGGTAGGAGCGTCCATTTCTTTCGCTCCACACATTCGCCTCATCCCAGATGCGCCAGCAGCTCCCCTCCTCCTTCTCCTAGCCACTCACTCTACTGACTCTAACAGTTCTTTTCCCTTGCCAGTCTCTCAGGTAGACCCAAAAGTCTGGGATACCCCAAACCCTTCTATCACTAGACACCATCAGCCTATTATTATCCAGCTACAAAATTCTACCAGATATATCACCCAAGCTCAGTACCCTCTCTCACTCCAGAGCCTAAGAGGACTTAAGCCTGTCATTTCTGACCTTCTCAGGAAAAAGCTGCTCTGCCTAACCTCTTCACCTTTTAACACCCCCATACTTGCAGTTAAAAAGTCTAATGGAACCTACCGTCTGGTTCAAGACCTCCGGCTCATTAACTCTGCAGTGGTCTCCCTCCATCCTGTAGTGTCTAACCCTTATACTCTTCTGTCCACTATCCCTTCAGGAACCTCTCACTTCTCAGTTTTAGATCTCAAAGACGCCTTCTTTTCTATCCCTCTCAGTCCTCAGTCTCAAAATATCTTTGCTTTCACCTGGACTGACCCTGACACTTACCTGTCCACACAGCTGACCTGGACTGTTCTGCCACAGTGATTCAGAGACAGTCCATACCTATTTGGTCAGGCTCTGGCCTCTGACCTGCTTTCTCTGTCTCTCCCTGGCTCTAAACTAATACAGTATGTAGATGATATTTTACTCTGTAGTCCATCCTTACAGGTTAGTCAAACTAACACCTCTGCCCTCCTAAATTTCTTATCCAGTCAAGGTTATAGGGTATCTCCTTCTAAAGTTCAGCTGTCAACTCCCCAGGTCACCTATTTGGGTGTATCCATTACTCCAACCCACAAGGCTATTACTTTAGACAGAAAGCATCTAATCCAGTCTCTTACAGTCCCTTCTACTAAACAGGAGATTCTGTCTTTCCTAGGAATAGCTGGCTTCCTACAGTCTTGGGTTCCATCTTTTTCTCTCCTTTCTCGCCCCTTATATGAGGCAGCTCAGTGCTCTCCACATGAACCCCTCCTCCATCCTGTCACTAAACCTTTCCAAAAGCTCCAACAGGCTCTTCTTCAGGCCCCAGCACTTCATCTTCCAGACCTAACCTGTCCCTTCTCCCTCTATGTAGCAGAGAATGAGGGATTTGCCCTGGGAACTCTAGGGCATCAGCTGGGACCCTCCTTTGCACCTGTAGCCTCTCTGTCAAAGAAGTTAGACCTTACCAGTCAGGGTTGGGCACCTTGCATCCATGCCTTAGCAGCTGCAGAGCTCCTTATTCAGGAATCAAAGAAGCTAAGCTTTGGGTCACCCATTATTGTGTTTTCTCATCATAATCTGTCCCACCTCTTAACTTATAAGGCTTACAAACTTTACCTCCTTCCTGGGTTCTTTCTCTCCAGGTGGCATTACTAGAGGATGCCACACTTACTTTCCAGACTTGTCCACCTCTTAATATTTCAAGCCTCCTCCCTCAACCTAATGCTGACTATTCTCCTTCTCATTCCTGCACTGAAACCTTAGAGGAACTGTTACCTCACCCTTCACACATACAGGAGGGCACATTGCCTCAGGCTACTTATACCTGGTACACAGATGGCAGCTCCTTTTTATTTGAAGGGACCCGTAAAGCGGGTTATGCCATAGTGTCAGATACTGAGGTAATAGAGGCACAGGCATTACCCACACACACCACTAACCAACAGGCTGAGCTGATAGCTCTCACCTGTGCCTTCCAATTGGCATAGGGACAATCTCTAAATGTTTACACAGACTCCAAATATGCTTTTCATATCCTCCTGTCCCACGCTGCTATTTGGGGGGATTGTGGCCTCCTCACAGCAAAAGGGGGATCCATATCTAACTCAGGCCAAATAATGGCCATGCTGTAGGCTTCCCACCTCCCCAAGGCTATAGGAATTGTCCACTGCCGGTCTCATCAGACCAATAGCTCTATCATCTCTAGGGGAAACAACTGGGCTGACCAGGCAGCCAGGACAGTGGCCCTCCAGGGCCAAGTCTCACCTCACCCACCACAGGGATTCCATATGGTACAGCCTACACACTCACAGGGAACTCCAGACACTAGACAAATTCTTTCCTATCTACACCAGCTCTTTCATCCTAATAATCTTGCTCTGTCTCAATTTGTAAAAGCTCACCTGCAGCCCACCTCTGAGGACTTACAGTTCTTAAGAACTATTACTGCCTGTTGTGAGATCTGCCAAAAAACAGATCCCAATACCAAGTATAGGAGTCAGCCTTTCCCACCCACCAGGCTAGAGGTTCCCTTCCAGGGACTGACTGGCAGCTCCATTGTACCCATATGCTCACCATCAGGAAAGTTAAATATCTCCTCTTGGTGGTGGACTCATTTTCAAGTTGGGTGGAGGCATATCTGGTTTCTAATAAGTGGGCTCAGACAGTTGCAGACCTCCTTCTCTGAGAAATTATTCCTC
The DNA here is from genome assembly GCA_902168425.1 of Peromyscus attwateri. Taxonomy (NCBI): domain Eukaryota; kingdom Metazoa; phylum Chordata; class Mammalia; order Rodentia; family Cricetidae; genus Peromyscus; species Peromyscus attwateri. The sequence goes on along the minus strand of CABHPP010098514.1, from coordinate 25,416 downwards.
GGTTTGGGGTTCCTGCTTCTCTTCAGTCTGACAATGGCCCAGAGTTCACCTCTCAGATCTCTCAGATGCTAGCTAAGGCTCTTAACATTCCTTGGCATTTTCATATCCCATACCGTCCTCACTCCTCAGGAAAGGTGGAGCGTGCCAACCGGTCTTTAAAAATTATTCTTACTAAGATGTCACAGGAACTTCACCTTGACTGGGTAAGATTATTGCTTCTAGCTCTTCTCAGGCTCAGGGCCCTTCCTAAAAAGTCTCTTTCAATTTCTCCATTTGAACTAATGTATGGAAGGCCAGTTCTAACACCAGGTCGTTTATCCAACCCTCCAACTGTTCCAGATAGCCTGTTAACTCCCCCTTTATGTCACCTAAGGTCTTTCCTATGGAGCTATGCAGACTGCTCATTACCTCAGCTGTGTGACAATAATTGTCCACCTCCAATCCACATTGGGGAATCAGGTTCTTCTCTTTTCTCCAGGCCAGTGCCCTTCACCCCTTTCCCCTAAGTGGCAGGGACCCTTCAAGGTAATTCTTATGACTCCTACAGCTGTTAAACTCGAGGGCTTTCCTCACTGGGTCCACCTGTCTCATCTAAAACCTTTTATCTCACCTCCATCCCAGAAAAATCTCTCTTCATATACAGTAAAACAAACAGGGCCTTGTACTGTCAAGCTCCAGAAGACATCAGGATCCACTGCCTTGTCACCAATTCCAGAGGAATAAGGTATCACCCCTTCCTTTCCCAACTAGGGCCACACAGAGCCGGAGGCAAAAGGACCATCAGAAATATCCAGGCGGTAAGGAAAAATATAATACAATAGTCTATCATTGTTCAATACTCAGTAACTGATCACCTGCGTGTCCTAAATGCTAAACTAATGAAGGAAACAGGTGCCTTAAATAAACTACCTCTAATAAGGCTTGTCTCAGATAAAAATTTAGCAGAATACTAAGGCCAGATCTACCTCAGATAAATGCCAACTCCAAAAATAAAATAATAATGACTGTTTTTTCTCTAAGCTTTTTCTATGTCACCAGCATCTTGTCAGACAAAAGGTTCCCAGCCACAGCACGAAGGATGGACAGCTGCAGAACAATCGGATGGCAGAACGTCATTCCAGGACCCCCCCACCATCATCCCAGGACTTCACAAGCTACCCTCCCCATTTCCCCCAAGAGCCAACTGATGCCCACTATTCAGCCAGAAGCAATCTTTGAGAGAAACGTCGCCCCATACCCACTCAACCACATTTTTTTTCTTTTTTAAAAAAGAGTCAGGGATGATAGACCCACAACACACCCCCATGGTTGGGCATGATTGCACAAGCCCAGCGGACCTAGACACTTCCACCTAGCCAGTTCCGGGTCAAAATAGCCATTTCTGGGTCAAGGCGTCTCGCATGACCAGGACCCCGTGGCTTTGCATGGTGCAACGCAACCATGTGATCTACGCACATGCGTGGAGTAGCCACATGAACCTGTGTACACGTGCGCGACCCAGTCTTTATAAGCCGGCGCCATATTCCCAGCTTCTTTCTTCTTCTCTATGCATGTGTCTCTTTAACAGGCCTGAGCACACCTGTCTTTCTCTCTTATCTTAATAAAACTCTTGTTAGTGGATTCTGTCATGTTTCATGACATTTCCTCACAGGCTAAGAGCACTGCCAAATAACTAACAGAAAGTCCTTGGATGGAAAAGCCATCAAGGTGGAGCAAGCTACCAAACCATCATTTGAAAGTGGCAGACGTGGACCACCTCCACCTCCAAGAAGCAGGGGCCCTCCTAGAGGTCTTCGAGGAGGCAGTGGAGGAACTAGGGGACCCCCTTTGCATGGAGGATACATGGATGAGGGTTGCTATTCCATGAACTTTAACATGAGTTCTTCTAGGGAACCACTTAAAGTAAAAAGAGGACCACCACCACGAAGCGGGGGTCCCCCTCCTAAAAGATCAACACCTTCAGGACCAGTTCGAAGCAGCAGTGGAATGGGAGGAAGACCCCCAGTGTCACGTGGAAGAGATAGCTATGGAGGCCCTCCACAAAGGGAGCCCCTGCCATCTCGTAGAGATGTTTATTTGTCCCCAAGAGATGATGGATATTCTACAAAAGACAGCTATTCAAGCAGAGATTACCCAAGCTCCCGTGACACCAGAGATTATGCACCACCACCAAGAGATTATACCTACCGTGATTATAGTCATTCTAGTTCACGTGACGACTACCCATCAAGAGGCTATGGTGATAGAGATGGATACAGTCGGGATTGTGACTATTCAGATCATCCAAGTGGAGGTTCCTACAGAGATTCATATGAGAGTTATGGTAACTCATGCAGCTCACCCCCTACACGAGGGCCACCACCTTCTTATGGAGGAAGCAGTCGCTACAATGATTACAGCAGCTCACGTGATGGTTATGGTGGAAGTCCAGACAGTTACTCAAGCAGCAGAAGTGATCTCTACTCAAATGGCCGTGATTGTGTTGGCAGACAAGCACGGGGGCTCCCCCTTCTATGGAAAGGGGGTACCCTCCTCCACGTGATTCCTACAACAGTTCAAGCCGAAGAGCACCAAGAGGAGGTGGCCATGGAGGAAGCCATTCTGATAGAAGGCGAGGCAGAAGCATATACAAGAAACAAGACTTTGGATCAAGGTCTCCATTCAAAGAAACAAAAGATGGAAAGTCTTCTGTTATAACTACCCAAGGACTACTAAGAAAAGTTGTGTTACCTTTTAAAATTTTTCTATTTTAAGTTCCCCATCATCATTTTTGTGTTCTTGTGAGGACAAAAGTAAAACATGATTAATTTTGATATTATGAATTGCTTTCAATAAGCAAATGTTAAATGTGTAAGACTTGACTTGTACTAGTGTTGTAATTTTCCAAGTAAAAGTGTCCCTAAAGACAAAAAAAAAAAAAAAAAAAGAAATGGATGTAGAAGAGGCACTATTTATGAAGAGGAAGGGGACCAGTGGGATGGATGTGGAGGCAAGTAAGGATAATGAGGTGGATATAATCAAAGGGCATGATATAATTTATTAACATACAGTAGTGGGACCCACTCTTTGTTGGGAGAGTCCCTTGATGAAAATCTCCCAACCTACCTTTGTCCCACAGTAGGTCATAAAGCCCTCTCATTCCACAGCATCCTGTCTCACCCCTGAGGGGAGAGATGCTGCAGAGAGGCCAAGCAGGATGCTGAAGTCCACAAAACTTTCTGTTGCTTTTTCCTGAGGAGTTTTGTGCAAGGCTTCTGTTCTGCTTCAAATTCTTTCTAAGACCTGGCATTGTTTCTATTTTTCATTCTAGCCATTTCTGTGGGTCACAAGTAGTATCATGTTAATTAGAGTTTCATCAGTGATTAATGCCACTGATTATTTTCTATTTGGACCTTTTGTCCATTTTTTTCTATTGTTTTGTCTGTTTTTTCCTTATTGATTGTGAAAATTTAAAACCTACACCTGAATAAGAATTATTTGTATATATATATTACTAATATATATATATAATCTGTCATATTCTGTGATGTCTTTTTTCGAATTTAGGGCAGTAGGAGTCTTGTCTGGTTTTTGCTTTAATTAACATATGTTAAAAGATTTATTTTATGTGTGTGAGTGTTTTGCTGCATGTATGTACCGTGTGTGTACCTGGTACATGCCAGAAAAGGGTACTGGGACCCCTGGAGTTACAGATGGCTGTGAGCTGCTATGTGGGTGCTGGGAACTGACCCCAAGTCCTATGTAAGAGCAGCAAGTGCTGTTAACTGTTGAGCTATCTCTCTAGTTTTATGCTTTATTTTAATAAGAGGCAAGGGACCCAATAAGTAACCCAGGTTTCCAAGTAGATGGGCTACAGACCTGAACTACTGAGCCTAGCAAAGAAGTTTTTGTTGTTATTTACTTATTTTCTATTTGTTATTTGGCTCACCATTTAATTCAGGTTGGCCTTGAGCTCACAGTACTCTTGCTTCAGGTTCCTGAGTGCTGGGGTTACAGGTGTGTGTTTCCATACCTGGATAACAAGGCAGTATTGGATGACCAAAAGTTCTTAGTTTTAATGTTGGGTTCTGCATTTTTTAAGTCAAACTAAAAATACACACAAAGACTATTGGCTGCAATGTGTGTTTTTTTATTTCCATACTGTGTCATTCCCTGAAGACTCCTTAAAATGACACATAAGGGGCTGGAGAGTTGGCTCAGTGGTTAGGAGCACTGTCTGCTTTTGCATAGGACCTGGATTAAATTCACAGCATTCACATCAGGTGGCTTATAACCATCATTAACTCTGGTTCCATGGAATCTGATGCTCTCTTCTGGCCTCTGCAAGCACCAGACATACACACAGGCAAGGACATACATGCAGACTGAATGAGAAATGAAATAAAAGGAGGACATGACTACTAAAGTATAGAGAAGCTTTTTCTTATAGATATAAGGGAGAAAGTAAGCAGAGGAGAGTTCATGTTGAACATGGCTGGCTGACTGAATAGGACCACGAGATGAGAGATGGAGAGAGAGCATGTGATGAGCTGCTGACCAAAGCCACCCAGGCCAAGAGACCAAGAGACTGGCATAGCCAAAACTTCTGAGTTACACAAGTATCAGGCTGGAGGAAGGGAAGCAGAAGCCCAGCCCCTGGGAGGGAGTGGTTTAGGATGGGGTGGGGTGAGAAGTGCTGGGAGGAGCCACAGGTACTGAGTAAAGCTTGTCCTGGCTTTGTGACCTAACATTTCATTCTGTTGTTGATGATAAGGGGTGATGTAATCTCTTCTATAACTACTTCCTGCTGAAATTGGGGCATTATTGTCAGGTTCCAGGAAGGCTGGAATAATGGTCAAAGGATGGGAAGAGGGAGGAGTGCAGGCTGTTTACCTTGCAGCCTGGGGTCTGTGGGACCACCTGGGGCTAAGGAAGTACATGCTGCTTTGGAGCAGTCTGTGTTGCAGAGGCTCAGGCTGGTCAAAAATTCAGTCAGAAGCACCTGGGGCTGGCACGTTTGGAGCAGTTTGTAGTCTTCAATTGACTGGAAATCTGTTGGGAGAGATATAGACTAGGGACAGAAGGTAAAATAAGGAATTTGTGGGGAAATTTTTATCTTGGGTGTACATTTGAAATTTCCAGGCCCATGGTCTGACAGTTGGGGAGGGGAGTCCCAAGAACAGGGGAGAATAAAAATAAATCTTTTTTTTTATAATTTTTTATTATATCTCACTCCCATCTCCTCCTCATAGAGAGTAAGGCCTCCCTTGGGTAGTCAACATAGGCTGTTATACCATGTTGGGGCCGGACCTAGCCCCTCCCTCCTGCCTCAAGGCTGAGTACGGGAATGGGGTCTAAAAAGCCAGTTTGTGTACCTGGGGTAAGTCCTGGCCCCATTACCAGGGGACCCACAAACACATCAAGTCAGGCAACTTTCACCCACACTCAGAGGGCCTAGTTCAGTCCCATGCAGCCTCCCCAGCTGTCAGTCCAGAGTCCCTGAGCTCCCATTAGCTTGGGTCAGCTATTTCTGTGATTTTTTTTCCTATAATGCTTCTGACCCACCTTGCTCTTATAATCCTTCCTCCCTCTCTTCAGCTGAACTCCAGGATCTTGGCCAAGTGCTTGGCTGTGGGTCTCTGCATCTGCTTCCATCTATCCACTGGATGTAGGATCTATGATGACAATTAGGATAGACACCAGTCTGAATGCAGGGGATACATTTAAAATTTCCAGGCCCATGGTCTGACATCTGGGGAGGGGAGTCCCAAGACCAGGGGAGAATAAAAATAAATAAATAAAATAAATAAAAATAAATCTTAAAAAAAATCTCACATAATATAACTTCTACTCAAGTCACGGTTTCCCAGTTTAAGAACTGGAGTTGAGGCTACTGGAAATTATTTCATTCCAATGATGAACTAAATTCATGAAGGAAAAGTGGCATATCTTTACATGTCAAGACCCTGTCACACAGGAAAGAGGGTGGCTTATATGGGAATAATCAGGGATTACTTGTTCATAGCACTGAAAAGAAAAGAGTTCTCCTCCTCCGTTCTTGATCCAGCTGGGATCTCCTGCTCCCCCAAGCTCTCTTTCCCTTGACTATTGCCCTTCATTACTCCCACTCACGTCCAGGTTGTCCATGTAGATCTCATCCATTTCTCTGTCATTGGGCAATCCCTGTGTCTTTCCCAGGGTCCTGCTCTCTAGGTAGCCTCCCCGGAGTTGTGATTAGCAGTCCAGTCATCCCTGCTTTACATCTAGTATCCTCCTATGAGTGAGTACATACCATGTTTGTCTTTCTGAGTCTGGGTTACCTCACTCAGGATGATTTTTTCTAGATCCATCCATTTACCTGCAAAACTCATGATGTCATTGTTTTTCTCTGCTGAGTAGTATTCCATTGTGTATATGTACCACATTTTTATTTATCCATTCTTCAGTTGAAGGGCATCTAGGTTGTTTCCAGGTTCTGGCTATTACAAACAATGCTGATATGAGCATAGCTGAGCAAATGCCTTTGTGGTATGATTGAGCTTTCCTTGGGTATATGCCCAAGAGTGGTATAGCTGGATCTTGGGGGAGATTGATTCCCAATTTTCTAAGAAAGCGCCATATTGATTTCCAAAGTGGTTGTATAAGCTTGCATTCCTACCAGCAGTGGAGGAGAGTTCCCCTAGTCCATATCCTCTCCAACATAAGCTGTCTTCAGTGTTTTTTATCTTAGCCATTCTGACAGGTGTAAGGTGGTATCTCAGAGTCATTTTGATTTGCACAAGGAATAAGAGACCATGGTAAATGGAGACCACATGAGAACAGGAAGAAGCAGAGTGCTAGAGAGGTCCACAGAAATTCACAAGGATACCTCCACAATAGACTACTGGCAATGGTCGAGAGACAGCCCAAAATGACCTACTCTGGTGATAGGATGGCCAAACACCCTAATTGTCATGCTAGAAACCTCATCCAATGACTGAGGGAATCAGATGCAGAAATCCACAGCCAGGCCCCAGGTGGAGCTCCAGGAGTCCAACTGGCGAGAAAGAGGAGGGTTTGTATGAGTGAGAATTGTTGAGACCAAGGTTGGAAAAAGCACAGGGACAAATAGCCAAACAAATGGAAACACATGAACTATGAACCAATGACTGAGGAGCCCCCAACTGGATCAGGCCCTCTGGATAAGTGAGACAGCTGATTAGCTTGATCTGTTTGGGAGGCATCCAGGCAGTGGGACCGGGACCTGTCCTCAGTGCATGTGCTGGTTGTTTGGAACCTGGGGCTTATACAGGGACACTTGGTTCAGCCTGGGAGGAGGGGACTGGACCTGCCTGGACTGAATCTACCAAGTTGAACTCAATCCTCAGGGGAGTCTTTGTGATGGAGGAGATGGGAATGGGGGGTGGGCTGGGGGGAAGGTGGGGGGGCAGGAGGGGGAATCCGTGGCTGATATGTAAAATTAAATTAAATTATAAAATAAAATAAAAAAAGAAAAAGTTCTCTTCTCTCTTGTTCTAATTTTGACTGTCTCAAATCTTGTTTCCTGGGATTGCATTTTCTGTAGCAGTACTGAGCCTAAATGTGTCTCTTCTTAGCTGTGTTCTCTTCCCATTCTTATGACCACAGCAGAATTAAGAGCCAAGTGGCCCAAATCAGCTCTTTAAGGAGGAAAACAAGAATGAGATCTAAGCTACTTCAGGAAGAGGCTGAGCCTGGCTCAGGAAGTTGGAGGGTCATTCATTAGCATCTTAAGAAGAACACCCTGGTACTCACTCATAAGTGGATACTAGATGTTAAAGCAAATGATAACCAGACTACAATCCACAGCTCCAGAGAAGCTATCTAACAAGGAGGACCCAAAGAGGGATGCATGGTTCACCCTGGGAAGGGGAAATAGATGAGATCTCCATGAGTAAACTGGAGATGGGGGGGCAATGGAGGGTAGGTGGTGGGGGATGAAAATGTAAGGGAACTGGATGGTTGAACTGGAAGAGATGGAGTGGGAAAACAATGAAGGAGATACTAAGATAGAGGGAGACATCATGGGGACAGGGAGAAACCGGGTACTGGAGAATGTTCCCAGGAATCCACAAAGATGACCCCAGCTTAGACTGCTAGCAATAGTGGAGAGGGTGCCTGAACTGGCCTACCCCAGTAATCAGATCAGTGAATACCCTAACTGTCATCATAGAGCCTTTCTCCAGTAACTGATGGAAGCAGATGCAGAGATCCACAGCCAAGCACCAGGCCGAGCTCCAGGAGTCCATTGAAGAGAGGCAATAGGGATTATATGAGCAAGGGAGGTGAAGATCATGATGGGAATATCTACAGAGACAACTGAACCAAGCTTGTGGGAACTCATGAACTTTTGACCGACAGCTGTGGATCCTGTGTGGGACTGGACTAGGCACTCTGCATACATATGGAAGACAGTTGTGGAACTTGGTCTGTTTAAGGGGCCCCTGGCAGTAGGACCAGGATCTATCCCTGATGCATGAGCTAGCTTTTTGGAGCCCATTACCTATGGTCTGACACCTTGCATAGCCATTATTCAGGGGAGGGGTTTGGACCTGCCTCAACTGAATGTACCAGACTCTGCTGACTCCTCATGGGAGGTCTCACCCTCTTGTAGAAGGGAATGGGGGATAGGTGGGTAGGGGAAGGCTGGAGGGGTAGGAGGAAGGTAGAGGGGGATCTGTGACTGGTATGTAAAATGAATAAAAAATTTCTTAATAGAAAAAATAAGAACACCCTGGGAAAGAGAATGCAGACTGTAGCTAGAGTTTTCCTGCCTGGCCCACAGTCAGGATAAATCTCTTTCACCTGCCAGTCCCACCGCCGCTCAGACCCAACCAAGGAAACACAGAGACTTCTATTGCTTATAAACTGTATGGCCGTGGCAGGCTTCTTGCTAACTGTCCTTATATCTTAAGTTATCCATTTCCATAAATCTATATCTTGCCACATGGCTCGTGGCTTACCGGCATCTTTTCATGCTGCTTGTCCTGGCGGTTGCTGGCTGGCAGGCAGTCTCCTTCTGCCTTTCTGCTCTTTTAATTCTCTCTGTTAGTCCCGCCTACTTCCTGCCTAGCCACTGGCCAATCAGTGCTTTATTAGCAACACATTTGCCATACAGAACATCCCACAGCAGCAGACCACTGTGTTCATTCAAGGGAAGGCCTTGACTACTGGCTGCTTTGGGCATCCATGGGGTGGCAGGAGAAAGGTCTCAGAGTGTGACCATCAGCATTCTTGGCAGCTGATCTAATGCAGTCACTTGGCTTTCTTTTAAATTTATTTTTACCATTTATTTATTTGTTGGCCTAAAACTCCCCTGCTAATGTGTGACCTGTCGGGTTGTGGGGAAAGCAATGGGTTCAGCACTAGAAACCTGGATTCAGATCTCTGTATTTCCATCTTGTCTGCTGAAAGCAAGTCCCCGAGGCTCCTATGCACACTTGGATATTGGTAATTGCTAAAGTTCAAAGGGGTCCCTGGAAAGCACCCAGTGCCAGCCCACTTCCAAGAAATTGAAGTTCAACAGCCATCTCTACATCTGCTTACCTGAGGGCATCCTCCTGGACTCTGGGACATCTGTGTCCACTTGTGTGGTGATCCAGGGAACCAGCATCTTCTGGATCAACCACCAGCTGCCATTGGCAGATATACTGCCTCCTCCTATCTGGTGAGATGTTGTGGGATATTTTACATTGTGTGAAGGTGTATTAGAGTGATTGGTAGTAATAAAAAGCTGAATGGCCAGTAGGTAGCCAGGAGGTATAGGTAAGACTTTAGAAACAGAGAGGACTCTGGGAAGATGAAAGGCAGAGTGGCCAGCCAGACATGGAGAGGAGACAGAAGGTGCAAGATGGAAGAGAGGTTATGCCACATGGTAAGTTTAATGTAAATGGATTAATTTAAGTTATAAGAGCTAGTTGAAACAAGACTAACATATAGGTGAAGCTTTCAAAATTAATAAGTCTGTTATTGTTGTGAAATGGCATGTGAGAGTCCTTGGCAGGTTTGGACCAAGGTGCCCTGCAGTAGGTGAGACACGCCATGAGGGTGCTGCAGATGGTGGCATGTCATGGTGGAAAGTTACTCACTGCAGATGCGACACCCATGTGGCAAGCTTTATTAAAGGGAGAGAGGAGATAGAGAGAGAGAGAGAGAGAGAGAGAGAGAGAGAGAGAGAGAGAGA
>CABHPP010098514.1:1831-15136 GCA_902168425.1 Peromyscus attwateri | reverse complement strand
AGAGAGAGAGAAGGAGGAGGAGGAGGAGGAGGAGGAGGAGGAGGAGGAGGAGTTTTTTCTTAAAGGGAATGTAGGATGGCATCAAGACGCTGGGCAGGTTTCCAAGGGGCGAGTCAGAATACTAACATTCCTCAGTTTTGATTATTATAAAACGAGAGTTATGGATAGCAAGTGGTAGAATTAGGGCCCTGAATTCTCAAGCTGCTTCCTCTCATAAGGGGCGAAGTGGGGAGGGGGAAGTTGGGAGTCATGCAAGCACAGCGGGAGGTGTGAACGAAGAAGCATTCAGTTAGCTGTTATCATGGAGATCTCAAGCATGGAGATCTCAGGCATCTGTTCCTTGAGCGAGCTGAGAAGGCAGGTTGCAGATTTTCCAGGCGCTTGGGGGAATGGCATGCCAAATCAGGAGTACAGGAGCCATCACATCTGCTGTTTATCTGGAGGTGGAAATGTCTCTATTAATCCTGTAAAAAGTGTCAACGAATTAGGAGATAACAGATTTTATGAGTGGGCATGTGGATGAAGTTAACCTGTCAGTATTTGCCTGGTTGGCATCCTCTGTTGGTGGTTGGCATTCTTGGAGCTGGTGCAGGGTTACCATATCTGAAGGACTTCCTGTTGATTGGCCTTGGCACGAGTCTGGCAGGAGGAGTGAAACTGCAAAATATGCTCAAAAATGGGTGGGGTCAAAATGGGCTCTGGAGACTGTCAGTTTTCATCAGACCAGATTTCTTGATGCAGTAGCAGAAATTTTTCCAGGAACCTGCAGGTGTCTGTAAGATAGCTGGAACAAATTTACATCTTGGTGTCATAGCAAAGGCTATGGATTTGGGTTAAAAGGTATGAACATTTCCTGGCTTCAGCCTAATGAAATATATCTTTAAGTCTATAAGCAGAGGAAATTTACTGAATGCAAGTGGTTGAGTGAGTGAAGGAGGAGGGAGGATTCCCTAAACGTCATCAGATCTGAGAAGGATATGTAAGTGAACAGAAGTGAGACAGCTTTCCTATCTTCATATAAACAAACCTTAAAGATATTTCTTTTATCTAATTCTTCAGAAGATACTGAGAGAAGTCAATAATAAAAAGTTACATTGAAATCTGTTCCGTGAGTTTATCTGATCTGATAACCAGGTAAATTGTATTTAGTCTTAGTAGCCCTAGGAGAAGGAGACCTGTGAATTCTATATAGAGAACCGAGAAGGCAGCTGAAGCAAAGCCTGGTCATTAAATGGAATCAGAGATCTGAGAAGAACAAATTATAACTGAGTCCAGCCAAGAAGCTTTTGAATCTATTAAAAATGACAGGGACCAGTTCACACTCAGCTAGCCACACCCAGGTCCAAAAGCATCAGAACAGCATCAATCTTTGGCCACCAGGCCCATTATGTGGAAGTTTTTATTGTGGAAGAGGGACACAGGGAAGCCTGACTTTTCTTTGTCTAGGCAAAAGGGGTGCAGTCAATTCTCCAATGTCCTGCTCTTTGTCCACAGTCTGGGCCAGATCCTGGTGGCAGGTGTCACAGCATCTTGCCCAGAGGTCAGCATGCTGTAATCCAGGTGGAGACATTGCTGTGCCTCATAATCTTCTTCAGAGACCTTGGGGAACTGTTAGGATCTGGGAGTCTCTGTTTGATATAATATGATTTTGATAAACATTTTAAGTGCCATATTATGCAGAGCTCTGAGCATTTGAGGACTGTCTGTCTATTAGGTACAAATGGCTGACTATCAGCTTACAGTCTCTGATATGTTAGCAGCTTTCATAAGACTAGGACATATTGTCTCCCGAGAAGGCAAAGAAGAATGACAGGGTAAAGATCCCAGGGCCACATGGGAACAGGAGAAAAGAGGCTTGTGATTCAGGGTGTGGCCTAGCTATGAGAAAAGGACCCTCTGAGAAAAGGACCCTTTAAGGGGATCAGAAACTCCATCATAGAATATAAATCTTGTTTATCAGATATCCCATTTCTCAAACATGTGACATCATTTATTTAATTTTTCTAGAAGAAATAGGTGTAAATCTCTAAGTTAGTTGTTGTTAATCTGAATAGATCTTTATAAATTTAAATTCATATTATCATATAGATATAGTATAAACCAGTGTTGATTCAAATATAGCTTTACATCTTTATTATCATACAAAAAGTCCATACTAATCCAAATATTTGAGGCTTGTTGCTTCCTTACTCTAGAAGGAGATAAAATGAACAGAGAGATCATCAGGACTAAGTGTATTTTTTTTCATTTGTCTTTATTAAGAAATTTTCTACTCACTCCACATACTATCCACAGATCCCTCATCCTCCCTCCTCCCATCCCCCAGCCCTCTTTCCCAAGCCACCCCACATCCCCACATCCCCCAAATCAAGGTCTCCCATGGGGAGTCAGCAGAGCCCAGCACACTGAGTCTAGGCAGGTCCAAGCCCTTCCCCACTGCACCAAGGCTGTGCAAAGCGTCACACCACAGGCACCGGATTCCAGAAGCTTGCCCATAGACCAGGGACAGATCCTGATCCCCCTGCCTGGGTGCCCCCCAAACAGTTCGAGCCAAACAACTGTCTTCCATATCCACAGGGTATAGTCCAGTCCCATGGGGGCTCCACAGCCACCAGTTCACAGTTCATGGGCTTCCACTAGTGTGGTCAGTCATCTCTGCACATCCTCCCATCATGATCTTGACGTCCCTCGCCTGCAGAATCTCTCCTCTCTCTCATCAATTGGATTCCTGGAGCTCAGTCTGGTGCCTGGCCGTGGATCTCTGTATCTGCCTCCATCAGTCACTGGACAAAGGCTCTATGATGACAGCTAGGTTATTTGCTAGGCTGGTCACCAGAGTAGACCAGTCCAGGCACCCTCTGGACCATTGCCAGCAGACCAAGGTGGGGTCAACCTTGTGGATTCCTGAGAGCCTCCCCAGCACCCTGCCTCTTCCTATTCCCATGATGTCCTCATCTATCATGGTATCTTCCTCCCTGCCCTCCCACTCTGTCCCTGTTTCAGCTTGACCCTCACATTTCCCTATGTTCTCATCCCCCACTCCTTGCCCTCTGCCACCCCCCAACACCCAGTTCATTCATGTAGATCTCATCCACTTCTCCTTTATAGGGTCATCCATGTGTACCTCCTAGGGTCTTTCCCTGTTAGCTAGTCTCTCTGGAGTTGTGGGTTGCAGTCTGGCCATCCCTTCCCTCGCATTTAGTATCCACTTATGAGTGAGTACATACTATGTTTGTCCTTCTGAGTCTGGATTACCTCACTCAAGATGATATTTTCTAGTTCCATCCATTTGCCTGCAAATTTCATGATATCATTGTTTTTTACTGCTGAATAGTACTCCATTGTGTATATGTGCCACATTTTCTTTATCCATTCTTCAGTTGAGGGGCATCTAGGTTGTTTCCAGGTTCTTGCTATTATGAATAATGCTGATAGGAACATAGTTGAGCATGCATCCTTGTGGTAAGATTGAGCATTCCTTGGGTATATGCCCAAGAGTGGTATAACTGGGTCTTGAGGAAGACTTATTCCCAATTTTCTGAGAAACCGCCATACTGATTTCCAGAGTGGATGTACAAGTTTGCATTCCCACCAACAGTGGAGGAGTGTTCCCATTGCTCCACATCCTCTCCAACACAATCTGTCTTCAGTGTTTTTCGTCTTAGCCATTCTGACAGGTGTAAGATGGTATCTCAGAGTTGTTTTGATTTGCATTTCCCTGATGACTAAGGATGTTGAGCAATTCCTTAAATGCCTTTCAGCAATTTGAGATTCTTCTGTTGAGAATTCTCTGTTAAGTTCTGTAGCCCATTTTTTAATTGGATTGTTAAGTATTTTGATGTCTAGCTTTTTGAGTTCTTTATATATTTTGGAGATCAGCCCTCTGTCAGATGTGGGGTTGGTGAAGATCTTTTCCCATTCTGTAGGCTGTCGTTTAGTCTTATTGACCGTGTCCTTTGCTCTACAAAAGCTTCTCAGTTCCATTTATTAATTGTCGCTCTCAGTGTCTGTGCTACTGGTGTTATATTTAGGAAGTGGTCTCCTGTGCCAATTCGTTCCAGACTACTTCCTTCTTTTTCTTCTATCAAGTTCAGTGTAACTGGATTTATGTTGAGGACTTTGATCCACTTGGACTTGAGTTTTGTGCATGGCAGCAGATATGGATCTATTTGTAATCTTCTGCATGTTGACATCCACTTAAGCCAGCACCATTTGTTGAAGATGCTTTCTTTTTTCCATGGAACAGTTTTGGCTTCTTTGTCAAAAATCATATGTTCATAGGTATGTGGATTAATGTCAGGGTCTTCAATTTGATTCCATTGGTCCACATGTCATTTTTTATGCCAGTACCAAGCTATTTTTATTACTATAGCTCTATAGTAGAACTTGAGGTCAGGGATGGTGATGCCTCCAGAGGTTGCTTTATTATACAGGATTCTTTTAGCTATCCTAGGTTTTTCGTTTTTCCATATAAAGTTGAGTATTTTTCTTTCCAAGTCTGTGAAGAATTGTGTTGGGATTTTGATGGGGATTGCATTGAATCTGTAGATTGCTTTTGGTAAGATTGCCATTTTTACTATGTTAATCCTACCTATCCATGAGCATGGGAGATCTTTCCATTTTCTGATATCTTCTTCAATTTCTTTCTTCAGAGATTTAAAGTTCTTATCATACAGGTCCTTCACTTGCTTAGTTAGAGTTACCCCAAGGTATTTTATATTATTTGTGGCTATTATAAAGGGTGATGTTTCTCTGTTTTCTTTCTCAGTCCCTTTTTCATTTGTATATAGGAGGGCTACTGATTTTTTGAGTTAATCTTGTATTCTGCCACATTACTGAAGGAGTTTATCAGCTGGAGGAGTTCCCTGGTAGAATTTTTGGGGTCACTTATGTATACTATCATATCGTCTGCAAATAATGACAGTTTGATTTCTTCCTTTCCAATTTGTATCCCCTTGATCTCCTTTTGTTGTCTTATTGCTCTATCTAGAACTTCCAGTACCATATTGAATAAGTATGGGGAGAGTGGACAGCCTTGTCTTGTTTCTGATTATAGTGGAATCATTTTGAGTTTCTCTCCATTTAATTTGATGTTGGCTGTCAGCTTGCTGTAAATTGCCTTTATTATGTTTAGGTATGTTCCTTGTATTCCTGATCTGTCTAAGACCTTTATCATGAAGGGGTGTTGGATTTTGTCAAAGGCTTTTTCAGCATCCAATGAGATGATCGTGTGGTTTTTTTCTTTCAATTTGTTTATATGGTGTATTACACTGACAGATTTTCGGATGTTAAACCGTCCTTGCATCCCTGGGAAGAAGCCTACTTGGTCATGGTGGATAATTTTCTTTATGTGTTCCTCGGTTCCGTTAGCCAGTATTTTATTGAGTATTTTTGCATCAATGTTCATGAAGGAGATTGGTCTGTAATTCTCTTTCTTTGTTGCATCTTTGTGTGGTTTGGGTATCAGGGTAACTATAGCCTCATAAAAAGAATTTGGTAATGTTCCTTCTGTTTCTATGGTGTGGAACAATTTGAAGAGTGTTGGTATTAGCTCTTCTTTGAAAATCTGGTAGAATTCTGTGCTGAAACCATTTGGTCCTGGCCTTTTTTTTTGTTGGGAGACTTTTAATGACCATTTCTGTTTCCTTAGGGATTATTGGTCTGTTTAAACAGTTTATCTGATCTTGATTTAACTTTGGTATGGGGTACCTATCCAGAAAATCATTCATTTCTTTTAGATTTTCCAATTTTGTGGAGTACAGGTTTTTGAAGTATGTCCTGATGATTCTCTGGATTTCCTCATTGTCTATTGTTATGTCTCCCTTTTCATTTCTGATTTTGATAATTTGGATGCGCTCTCTCTGCTTTTTGGTTAATTTGGATAAGGGCTTTTCTCAAAGAACCAACTCTTTGTTTCATTGATTCTTTGTACTGTTCTCTTTGTTTCTATTTTTATTGATTTCAGCCCTCAATTTGATTATTTTCTGGCATCTATTCCTCCCATGTGACTTTGCTTCTTCTTGTTCTAGAGCTTTCAGTTGTGCTGTTAAGTCACTAGTGTGAGATTTCACCAACTTCTTTATGTGGGCATTTAGAGCTATGAGTTTTCCTCTTAGCACTGCTTTCATGGTGTCCAATTAGTTTAGGTATGTTGTACATTCATTTTCATTGAATTCTAGGAAGTTTTTAATTTCTTTATTTCTTTCTTGACCCATTGGTGATTCAATTGGGCATTATCCAGTTTCCACGAGATTGTAGGCTTTCTGTAATTTTTGTTGTTTTTGAAATCTAACTTTAAGCCATGGTGGTATGATAAGACACAGGTTATTTCAGTTTTTTTTTGTATCTGTGAGATTTGCTTTGTGACCAGCATGTGGTCAATTTTGGAGAAGGTTCTATGGTCTGCTGATAAAGAAGGTATATTCTTTTGTGTTAGGGTGGAATATTCTGTAGATATCTATTAAGTCTGTTTGAGTAATAATGTCTGTTAATTCCCTTGTTTCTCTGTTAAGTTTCTGTCTGGCAGACCTTTCCATTGGTGAGAGTGGGGTGTTGAAGTCTCCCACTACTAGTGTGTGGGGTTTGATGTGTGATTTAAGCTTTAGTAAAGTTTCTTTTACGAATGTTGGTGCCCTTGTATTTGGGGCATAAACATTCAGAATTGAGACTTCATCTTGTCAGATTTTCCCTGTGATAAATATGTAGTGTCCTTCCCGATCTCTTTCAATTGATTTTAGTTTGAAGTCTATTTTATTAGATATTAGGATAGCTACACCAGCTTTCTTCTTAAGTCCATTTGATTGGGAAGTCTTTTCCCAGCCTTTTATTCTGAGGTGGTGTCTGTCTTTAAAGTTGAGGTGTGTTTCTTGTATGCAGCAGAAGGATGGATCCTGTTTTCGTATCCATTCTGTCAGCCTGTGTCTTTTTATAGGCGAATTGAGACCATTGATATTAATGGATATTAATGACCAGTGATTGTTAATTCCTGTTATTTTTTGGTGGTAGTGTTGTATGTTTCCCTTCTTTGGTATTTGTTGGTATGGGACTATCTATTGCCTGTGTTTTCATGGGTGTATCTCACTTGCTTAGCTTGGATTTTTCCTTCAAGTGCTTTCTGTAGGGCTGGATTTGTGGAGAGATATTGTTTAAATCTGGTTTTATCATGAAATATTTTGTTTACTCTGTCTATGTTGATTGAGAGTTTTGCTGGGTATAATAGTCTGGGTTGGCATCCATGGTCTCTTAGTATCTGCATAATGTCTGTCCAGGACCTTTTGGCTTTTAGAGTCTCCATTGAGAAGTCAGGTGTTATTCTTATGTGTCTGCCTTTATATGTTACTTGGCCTTTTTCCTTTGTAGCTCTTAATATTTTTTTTTATTCTGTATGTTTAGTGGTTTGATTATTATGTGGTGAGGGGACTTTTTTTTTGGATCCAGTCTATTTGGTGTTCTGTAACCTTCTTGTATTTTTATAGGCATTTCCTTCTTTAGGTTGGGAAAGTTTTCTTCTATGATTTTGTTGAATATATTTTCTGTGCCTTTGAGTTGGTATTCTTCTCCTTCTTCTATCCCTATTATTCTTAGGTTTGGTCTTTTCATGGTATCCCAAATTTCCTAGACATTTTGGGTCATGACTTTTTTGTCTTTGTGTTTTCTTTGACTGATGAATCTATTTCTTCTACCATATCTTCAACGCTAGAGATCTGCTCATTCATCTCTTGCATTCTGTTGGTTATACTTGCATGTGTAGTTCCTGTTCATTTACTCAGATTTTCCACTTCCAGCATTACCTGAGTTTGTGTCTTCTTTATTGACTCCATTTCAGTTTTGAAATCTTGAACTGTTTCCCTCACTTGTTTAATTGCTTTCTGTAGTAGAGTTTTCCTGCCTGGCCCACAGTCAGGACAAATCTCTGTCACCCACCAGTCCCACAGCTGCTCAGACCCAACCAAGTAAACACAGAGACTTATATTGCTTACAAACTGTATGGCCATGGCAGGCTTCTTGCTAACTGTTCTTTTATCTTAAATTAACCCATTTTTATAAATCTATACCTTGCCACATGGCTCATGGCTTACCGGCATCTTCACATGCTGCTTGTCATGGTGGCGGCTGACAGTGTCTCCCTCTGCCTCAGCCTTCCACTTCCCAGAATTCTCTTCTCTGCTTGTCCCGCCTATACTTCTTGCCTGGCCACTGGCCAATCAGCATTTTATTTATACAGAGTGATATCCATAGCAGCTTTCTCTTGGCTTTCATGGGATTTCCTGATTTCTTCCCATTTTTGGTTTGACTTTTCCTCGATTTCTTTAAGGGAATTTTTCATTTCCTCTTTTAAGATCTCTAATATCTTCTTAAAGTCATTTTTATTGTAGATATCTTCTGTTTCTTCTGTGTTGGGATGTTCAGGTCTTGCTGATGTAGGTTTTGATGGAGCCACATTGGTTTTTATGTTGTTGACTATATTCTTGCACTGGCGTCTACCCATCTCTTACTCCACTTGGTGCAAGCGGTGTCTGTGTCTGAGGGAACCTCTCTTGGTCTGATTGATACTCTTGATCCAGTGGGAGCTCTTGGTCTAGTCAATGCTGATGGACTTTTTGCCCTAGAGAGCAGTTTTTAGTCCAACTGGCGCTAGTGGGCTCTGTCTCAGGGAGTAGCTGCAGTCTTAGCATGTGGTAGATGGTGGTAGTCTGACCTGTCTGCAGGAGGTCTGCCTGCAAACTGGCCTCTTAATCCAGTTGGGTGCTGGCAGGCTCTGTCTCAGGGAACAGTTGCAGTCTCGGAGGGTGGGTGGGATTTGAGGGAGGTGGGGCTTGGGTTACAGGGTCTGATGGGGGATGGTGGTAGTCAGTCCTGTGTGCAGGAGGTCTGCCTGCCAACTGGCCTGAAACTGGAACTGCAGTGGGTGGTGGTGTAGGGGCACAGGGTTGTGCCCCTGGGCCCAAAGCCTAGGGGCTGGGGTATTCGGGTATGAGGATAAAGACTCACCTCTTAGTCCAGTTGGGTGCTGGCAGGGACTAAGTGTATTTTTAATCTTAGCCTTAGTAAAAGATGTCTGCCAGCCATGTGGCCATCTGCATCATGATGAGGTCACCAGTCAAGATGGAGGAGAGCCATGTGGTTGCTGCTCAAAACATGCTTTTTCCCCCTCCCAAATAGGTAAATCTAAGTCATAAGTAAGGGAGAAGGAAGAAAGTGGAGAATTTTTTTCTCGTTTCCCCAACTGTCTGGCCCAAGAAATACTGAGGCCCGTCTCACATCCAGGGCCATGGTCAGAGGCAGGTGGGTCTGCCAGAGACCCCAGTGGCAGTATTGGGTGGAAGGCAAAGCCACTGGTGAAGGAGAAAGCAGACTTGTTACGGTGGGAAGGAGCAGCTCTGCTGTGGGTGGAGGCAAGCAAGTGGGTACATTTGGTGGGCCCTGCCAAGGTATGTCACCAAGCAAACCCCCCCCACGCAGCAGAATTAGTGGAAGAGGTCCGAGGGAGGGGGAAAGGAAAAGAGTGAAGGACGGAGTCAGAGTGAGGGCTTGGGAGGGGCAGACCCTGATCACTCACCTTAGCCATAAATGTGAAAATACAGCCCAGGCACAGTTCCCATGGATAAGAGGGGGAAAGGACTCACTACAGCCTGTAGCCATGGGTGTCCCCAGGGATAAAGGGAGGACAAACAAGGACCAAGCAGGCAAAGAGAGCAGTCACCACACTCAACAGGGGTTGGCCTAACCAGAAGAGTCTCAGCACATAGTACTAGGATTTTTGAGGAGGCCAGCAAGAATGAAAACCAAGCTCTGAGAGATGGGTAGGTCCCCAAGGGGAGGGTCAGAATACTAACAAAGTCTCCATGTCATTATTTGGGAGCTGGCTGGTGGGACAGAGAATGACTTGTTACAATGAGATAACTGCAGAGGGGTCATTGGAGTGACCAGTGCTTTGGGTACATCACATACCTTTCCAGAATACTTCTTGAGGTTCAGCTTCTGTGGCCTGCAGTAACCATCTTGACAGCACCCCCTTCTTCTCTCACCTCCTCTCTACAATTGATATGACAAAACAGTCTGTCCAAAAGCAACTTAAAGAGGAAAGGATTTATTTGCCTTACATATCTAGGTCACAGTCCAATACTGAGGGTGGTCATGGCAGGAACTCCAGCAGGAGGTTGAAGCAGAAACCATGGAGGAATGCTGCTTGCTATATCACTCACAGGCTCTCCCTTAGCTAGCTTTCTTATACAACACAGGGCCACACACTTAGGGACGGTATTGCCCACAGTAGGCTGGGCCCTCCTCCATTAATTGATAGTCAAGACAATCCCCTACAGATATGCCCACAGGCCAAAGTAATCTAGGCAATTTCTCAATTGAAGCATTCCTCTCAGATGCCTCTAGTCTGTGTCAAACTGACAATTAAATTAAAGTTAACTAGGACCATGTCCCAGGCCCTTGTCTGGCACTATTGAAAACTTCCCACTTTACCCTGGGAAGCTGAGCTGGTCAAAATGGAGACAAATACTTCCCAGGATCAATTGGAAGGAAATCCCAACTGAGATCAAAATGTAGTTGAGCTAGGCATAGTGGCTCACATCTGTGATCCCAGTCCTAGGGAGTCTGAGGGAGGAGGATCATGAGTTCTAGGCCAGGCTGGGATATAGAGAAAGACATTGTTTTAAAAATCAAAGCAAAACAAAAATAAATAAAATAAAATAAAAGGAAAATATAATTAAGACAGAGAAAGGTAGATTCCTAACTTTTCCATTAACATTTCCTTAGAATTATGGCTGCTTCTATCATTTTTACTTATATGAATGAACTCTTATACTGCTGTTTTTAAAGCATAGGTCAATTTTGAGTTTGTTTTTGGTATTTCCATCTGGCCGATCCATCCTTCAGTATGGACAGTGTTCTGATCAGGAGGAGGGATATGCTCTCCTGGCTGAGGCTTTGCACTTGAGTGTATAGTTTCTTCTTAGTAAATTGGGAAATCATTACCTCCAATGGTTGTTGAGGAAAAAACATGTTCACACCCATTCATCAGTTTGGATGTTTTCAGCCACAAGTAGCAGAAATTCTAAGTTAAACTGGCTTAAGTAAGAGAAAACTTTAATTACAGATGTGGTGCCACAAGTTTATAATCCCACAGAGGAGACAGAGGTGGCGGGGGGATCATGAGTTTGAGGCCAGTTTGAGATGCATAGTGTGTAAAAAAGAGAAATAATTTATTTCACACAACAGGGAGTTGAGAAGTTAGAGCAGTTTAGAGCTGGCTGATATAATGGTTTGGCTACACCCTGAAAAATTCCACTTCTGTTCTTTTTAGATGTATTTATTTTGTTTTATGTGTATGAGCATTTGTCTGCATGTTTGTGTGTTTTATGTATGTATGTATGCATGTATGTATGTATGTATGTGCACCATGAGTGTGTCTTGAGCCCACAGAGGACAGAAGAGGGTGTCAGATCCCTTGGGACTTGAGTTAAGGATGGTTTGGAGCTTCTGTGTGGGTGCTGGGAGCTGAACAAAGGACTTATGCAAGAACAAGTGCCCTTAACTGTTGAGACATCTTTCCAGTCCCAGGATTCCACTTCCCTCAGTCTTGCTGCCATTTTTTGTCTGTGGTTTCCTTTGGGTAGTGGCTTGTCTTCCTACTAGCTTCTGATTTTGAGGTAGGGGCTGAGCCCCAGTGTTTTACCTACTTTTCTATTGCTGTGAAGAGACATCATGACCAGAGCAAGGTATAAGAAAGCATTTAATTGGAGGCTTGTTTCCAGTTTCAGGAGGTAAGTCACTGACTACCACAGCAAGGAGCATGGCGGCAGCTAGGCAGGCACAGTGCTGGAGCAGTGTCTGAGCACTTACATCTCATCAAAAGCAAGAGGTGTAGAGAGAGAGAGAGAACTGGGAATGGTGTTGGCTTTTGAAGCCTCAAAGCCCATACCCTGTGACACAACCACTCCACCAAGACCATGCCTCCTAATCCTTTCCAAATAGTTCTGCCAACTGGGGACTAAGTATTGAAAGATACGAGTCTATGGGGGTCATTTTCATTAAAAATATCACCTCCAGGGTTCTCATCCTGATATGACACTCCTTAGAGGAAGACAAGGGACTTATTTACATGCTCTTGTTTTATATTTTACTCTTAGAAACAAAGGAACTACTCTATTGCCCTACTGGTTTGTAATAGTCTGGATAAACTAGGTTATATATCAGTAACAAAACATCCTAAAACCTCAGTGACCAAATAGGTCTGTTTTTCTCTGTTGCGTGTAATGGTAGGTCAGTAAAGGGGCTGTCTTAGTCCTTTTTCCTGCTGCTATGATAAAACACTCTGTAAGAACTTAAGGCAAAAAAGGTTGATTTTGGCTCACAATTCAAGGGGATAGTCCATCATGGTGTGAAGTCATGGCAGCAGGAACTTGAGACAGTCACACTGCATCTCCAAGCAAGAAACAGTGATGAATGCTTGTGCTCAGCTAGCTTTCTCATTTTTATACAGTTCTGTACAAAGCCAGAGAATGGAGCTGCCCACTTTAAGTGTGAGTCTTCCCACTTCAATGAAGCTAATCAATATAATTCTTCACAATCCTTCCAGAGGTTAAATAATCCCTCACATGCATGACTGCAGGCTCATCTCCTAGGTGATCCCAGACCCTGTCAAGTGACAATGAGCACTAATAATCACAGGGACTCATTCTCCCTCAGGTCACTCAGGGACCCTATGAAGGAACAGTACCATCTAGAACACTGTCAGTGGATGAGCAAAGGGAACATAGCCTTGGAGAGTCTCCCACTGGCCTCCAAATGCTGCAGTTTTGAAATGACACACATGGCTTCTGCTCATGCATCAGATAGGGTGTTATGACCCCACTCAAACACAAAGGGACCAGGAAAATTTGGGCTAACAGTGCTAAAAAGTGTTATAGCTCTTCTCATTGTCACGTGTCCATTTTAAACCTAATCCCTGGCAGGCAGTCTAGGATAGCCAGGACTGGTTTACAGCAACATTTGGAAGGTGTGAGTGGTGAGTGAGGTAGCACAGAAACCTCCATAGCCTGTGAATGTAGCTGAGATAGTGGGACACTATCTGAAATTCTATGTGGGAATTCTCTGACAGTCTTATGCCACTAGGAGAATCTAAGTCAGGTTTTCTTTGCCTCTCTGTTCTTTCTTCCTTCTTTCATTTCTCTCTCTCTCTCTCTCTCTCTCTCTCTCTCTCTCTCTCTCTCTCTCTTTCTTCTTCTTCTTCTTCTTCTTCTTCTTCTTCTTCTTCTTCTTCTTCTTCTTCTTCTTCTTCTTCTTCTTCTT
>CABHPP010098509.1:0-17688 GCA_902168425.1 Peromyscus attwateri | reverse complement strand
TTCATCCAAGTTGTACAAAGTTTGTCTTTAGTATCTCTAATACCAAGGAGGAGTTGATGTATTTCAACAGAACTGTATATAGTTGACTAAAGTTAGTTTACCATACCCTTGCCAAAGAAAACCACTTACATTTTCTGAATTGTTAGCTGCTCATGGGTTGTAGAATTGCCATATATCAACCTCCACAGTAAACTGTGAGGACTCAAGGAAGGAACTATTCCTTCCTCAGACCCAGCTTGGAGGTGAAGTGGGGCTCTGGGACTGAGTGACACAGAGAGAGCTACTTGCCTTCCCACACATGATGAAGACTCTTCCCTGCCTGAAAGTTGCCTCTTGGGAAGGATTATGACATGTTCTCAGAGCATAGTGCTTCTTCTGTTTCATTTGAATTTTAAGTCATGTATAGAATAGCCAGTATTCTAGTGAGTGCTGTTGACTGTGTACCCTCATAAGGTGAGATTTATTGGGGGATAAAAGCCATGTGACTGCAACAAACAGCAGCCACATCTCCGTGCACATGCAACATATTTTATTTACATATTAGTGAAATATTTAAAGCAATGTGTAAGCTGTTCCCCAGTCACATCAGAGCCTAGGTCACAGAGCTGCAGACAAGTAAAAACTTCCTTTTCCCTATTATAGTTTTAAGGTCATATAACATAAGAAAAGTATTTAATAGGAAATATTAGCTGTAGTTTAAATTCCAGGAAGAAATCTGGGTCCTCTCAGGCATCCTATCACTAATTCCTCACAACTTCATAGAGGAGGTATGGCTATGTCCTTGTTTTATAGATGAGGTAACTGATTCTCAGAGCCCTTAGGAGTGTTCTTCACTAGAACAGTCTGGCTCCATCTTTTATACTCTGATCCAGTTTAACCTCTGGACTCATTCTTCTGAAAGGGGACTATTTAAAGATTTCACCCTTAGCTTAGAGTGCCTAAGCTTTAAGAGAGTAGTTCATTAACGCATTGGAAGGTGCATTTCTGAATGTTATCTCCTTTATGTTTAAGGGAAAGCTGTGCTGGTAGACAGTCTAGCTTGAAAGTGTTTTTTGTGTGACAGGAATACTCAACGAGCTGGACCACTCCCACGACATTTTGGAGAACCGTCTGTATATATTTTTGATCTGAGTTTGGTTCCAAGCACATAAATATCTGTGAGAAATCCCGTGAGATGATTCCACTAAGGCAATAACAAAAACTTCTGTTTCAATCGACTTTTTGTGTAAATGGGAAAAAGATGAACTGGGAGCCAACACCTGAAAATGCATAAGATGTTATCCCTCAATAATTATGCAACATTCATGGAAATGTGCTCAGATTGTATGCTAAATTCTGGACTTTACATTGCAGTCTCCTCAACTAAAAAGTGGAAGAGCAGGAAGGAGAGATGCTGACAGCTACAGAGCACAGAAACAATAACAAGAGGAGGTCTCTCTTCACATTTGAGCACCTGAGAATTAAACTTTCCAGACAGCCAGGGTCCCTTCATTGCTGGAAAGAAGATTCACCCCTTGGATAACTGATTTATTATTTTAGAAAACAGGAAATTCTAACAGTGTTCATTTTTTTTTGTCTGTGTGACTTACATCTCCTCAAAAAAATATTAATTTTCACTTTTGCACTTTTGCCAGCTACCACAGCTCCTGGGTTACTAGTATAAAGTATAAACTTCATAGAGTCTTCTATACAGATGCCAGTATTCTAGTGAGTGCTGTTGACTGTGTACCCTCATAAGGTGAGATTTATTGGGGGATAAAAGCCATGTGACTGCAACAAACAGCAGCCACATCTCCGTGCACATGCAACATATTTTATTTACATATTAGTGAAATATTTAAAGCAATGTGTAAGCTGTTCCCCAGTCACATCAGAGCCTAGGTCACAGAGCTGCAGAAGAGTCTGACAATCTCATGCTGGCACAGTGCTTTCCAGGAAAAAAAATACGCCAGAGTGACAACTGCTTTTATTTTGAATGGGGGAGAAATACATCTAAAATTAAACAGATAATGAGACTGGCATTCAGAGAGTCCTCAGGCTGTTTAGCCCAGATTCAGGATCTGTAAACAAGCCCCGGTAGACCTCAGTGAAAATATCACTTTTGGTTCGTCTGTGTGTGTGCTTGAATGTTTTTAGGTCCTTATATCTGGCTAGTGACAGTGGAAAAGACATTTAATAAAAGAGCTCCTGAGACAAGGCTGCAGTGTGTGGGTGGCCGGTACTTTGGCCCCTTTACTCCTGGGATGAAATGTAAGAACACTTCATGTCCAGATTCACCCTTGGCATCGATTTGATACTGAATTCTAAAGACTTCCCAGAATGAGCCAACTTTATGAGAACTGCAATTCTGTGCAGCAGCAGATGCCTGAAGGGAACTTACAGTTTATTGGGTGCATTTTCAACCACATGCTCTCAGTGTTTCTATCTTGCCATTGTCCAAGTGTTAAATCCTAACTCTCAGCATATGGTCTGAGGACACAGAGTTTTTTGGAAGAGGATAGGTGATAAGGATGGATCCCTGGAGATGGGATTAGTATCCACATAAAAGAGACCCCAGAGAGCTGCCCTTCCTTGCTAGCCAGTGAGGACACAGGGAGATTCTACCATGGAGTCTACTGTTGTTTCTAAAGTACCCAATGGTATTCTGTTCTAGCAGCCTGAATGAATTAGAAGGCCTCCTAGATGGGTTTCCACTTTCCTTCAGACATAGGCGTGTTGCACATCTTTATCGAACTCTTGCCAGTGCATAGGGAACATTATTGAAGAGGTGGCAAGAATAATGTAAGAGTTGGAAGATGGAGAAAAGTGCCATGAAATGTTGTCTTTTGACACGACGTGACTATTGCACTCATGTACTCATAGTAGTTATTGTTGCCTGCACAAGATTGGCACAAGATCAAGGCATCCTAAATTCCAGCACGGACAGACAGGGAAGAAACTTATGAGGTCCTAGCCCTAAGTGAAGAATTATTGGTGGTTTATAGCTACTAAGAGTGAGAACTATTGTTTTGGGAAGATGTGTGCAGCTACTGGTAAGTTGCCCATGCTGCAGTAGATGGTTCCACCCTCCTGCATATGGGGGCAGCAATGGACTTAGTGGGTTATAAAAAGGAAAAGTGGGAGGTATGAATTTGGGAGAGGAATGTATTGGGGTGATCCAGGGAGATCTAGCGGGGGAAATGAGGGGCATACATGATTGTATTTCGTTGTACGTTTATATGAAATACTCAAAGGATAAGTTTTAAGGTAAATAAATAACTGTGCTTTAAAAAAGAGATTTGGACATTGGAGCAACACCTCTAATTGAGAACTTATTATGTTTCATGTACTGTACTAAGCATATTACCCCCATCATATAACAATCCTGAGCATTTTTTTGCAAACATTAAATTGTTCAGTTTCACAGCTAGCAAACAGTTGAAATGAAATTTTAATGTTGAATGTTTGAATATAACTGCTAAGAAATGGCAAGTCGGCTTCACAGATGTGTCACCAATAATCACCTGAAGTGCTAGGTGGAGGTAGCTTTTAAGGCTGAGGATGGGGAGCACCAGGATCAGGAGTCTGTCAATCAGCACAGGGCTAGTGGCCTCTCATGTACAAGGATTTGCCATTCTTAATTTTATTTTTCAATGTCAGGATCTATCCCTGGTGCATGAGCTGGCTTTTTGGAACCCATTACCTATGGTAGGACCTTTGTTCAGCCTTGATGAAGAGGGGGAGGATCTTGATTCTGTCTCAACTGCATGTACAAGGCTTTGCTGACTCCCCATGGGAGGCCTTACTCTTTCAGAAGAGGGGATGGGAAAGTGGGCCAGGGAGGAAGCCTTGGGGGAGTGGGAGGAGGGACGAAACGGGGATCTGTGGTTGGTATGTAAAATGAATTAAAAAAAAATTCTTAAATAAAAAAATAAAATTAGAAAAAAAATCAATTTTACTGCTACTAATCTCCATTTCCTAATTTAATTTCCTACAAGCTTAATGTATGTGGTAAGGGAATGCAATAAAGTGGAATAAGTAGTATATCCCTGATAACCATTTCACCCAGTGATCTTGCAGTAGTCACTTCTTTTGTTGTTTGTTGTTTGTGGATGGATTTTTCCCATATTACCCAGTCTGGCTCCAAACTCCTGACCTCCAGGGATACTCCAGCCTCCCCTTTCTATGCAGCTGGGACTCTAGGACATGCCATCTCACCCAGCTCTCTGGTCTCTAGTTGATTGGCTGATCTCTGAAACAATATTTGTGTGACAGGACTAGACTATTGCACACATGAACTCACAGTGGCTGTGACTGGATAAGACTGGCACACGAGTAAGCCAGTCAGAATCTCAGCATGGATGGAGAATGGCTTCATGCAGTGCCACCTCAGCCTGTTGGGAACTGGGCACTGCAGTGGGAAGGAACATCAATTTTTACATAGGTGTGGTCCCCACAGTCCCATGATCCTAAACTTGGTCCTGTATCTATGCACATATAGACAGCACCAAGGAGACTAAGTTTGTTAAAAAAAACAGAGCATATGAAATTGGGAGGAAAAAGTGGTGGTAAAGGAGAGGACTGGAGAACAAAAAATGGGAATGGATTTGATCAAAACACATTATAGGAATGTGTAAAATTCTTAAGCAGTAAAAGATTAAAGACTGTATATACAATGCATATTTTAAAATAATGTTACCAATTAATCATTTAAAATTATCTTGTGCATCTTATTTTATATTGTTTAACATTACATTCTCACTATTAATCTACCAGAGTTGAAAACAGAGATATAATAAGATGATATTTACATAAAGCTCTAGCATTTTACCCTTCAGTTCACCTCTACAATGTCACCAAAATTTGGAAGGGCATCTCACACTCATCCTGTAATACGAAACCCAATGGGGAAAATGAATACTTTTCTTATGTAAGAAATGGAAAACTGCTATTGTATACTAAAAGACAAAGGCTTACAAAGGGAAATGTAATAATAAAATAGATTTACCAAACTATACCTTTAATGTAAATTAAAGTCACTGTCACCTTATGCTTTGAAAACGAAGCATCAGACTTTTGAAGAGTAGTCATCATTTCTTACTAGTGAGGGAGGCAGGATCCTAGTCCTATTCTGTATGGACATGGGGGACAGGACCTGAAGTATACATAAACTGTTTCTGATTTCAGTTATTTAAAAATTTTAGCTTTAACCTCTGTTCAGAGCAAGAATATTGATGAATATTGAGATGCAAAGATACAAAGTGTATGTTCCTATTTATTTATTTATTTATTTATTTTTATTTTATAATTTAATTTAATTTTACGTATCAGCCAGGGATTCCCCTGTCCTCCCTCCTCCCGCCCTCTCCCACCCTCTCCCCAGCCCACCTCCCATTCCCACCTCCTCCAGGGCAAGGACTCCCCTGGGGATTCAGCTCAGCCTGGTAGATTCAGTCCAGGCAGGTCCAGTCCCCTCCTCCCTTCACCCAGGCTGAGCAAAGTGTCCCTGCATAGGCCCCAGGTTCCAAACAGCCAGCTCATGCACTAAGGACAGGTCCCGGTCCCACTGCTTGGGGGCCTCCCAAACATGTTCCTATTTAGACATGGTGAACAAAACCTCATCTCGTAATGAATCCACTCTGACATACAGATGGAGAAAGATACCTGCACAATCATAAGACCCTCAGACTCAAAGGATGCTAAGTGCCTTTTATGCCAGACATTCACTTCATTCCCTGTCAATGAACTAGCAAGAAAAAGATCTAATTAACAATATATTTTCTGGGTAAATCTAAACTCCTTCAGAGGGGTACTGACTCTCTGAGACATATCAAGGCACTTGAAGCAACCTTTGTGAAATGGTGTATGTCTATATATTTACATACGTATTGCAATATGTATGTAACATATTACATACATATATGTTTAAAATTTTATTATTTCAAATTCAAGTGGCAAAAGTGTATTGTCATTACTTTTAAAGGGAATATGTTGAAGTGTTGACCAGAGCTAATAAGATGATAAGTATTTAGCCATCTTTATACAACAACAGATATTTGCCTTGGCATTTCTCCAGCCCTTGGGTCATGAAACTTAATATTTCTTTTTATCAGTTGGTGTACTACTCATTTCTGGTCCTCAGTGAAGGGCTTGAGTTTCAGCTGTGAGGGACTGTTTTCTCTGGAATCCCTTAGTCCTTGCACAGGTTCTGTATGAGATTCAGGTAGTATTAGAGAGAGGAAGCAATCAGAGAAGTGCTTAAGTGGTACTTTTTCCTCAATAAAGACTCTGTGTTCATGTTTAGCTTCTACTGTGACATAATGAATTATGAACTAAGGTAATTGGAAAATGTGTGCCCTCTGTGATGAGCAGAAGTTTAATGTATGAAAGTAAACCACAGGTCAGTTAGAAGACTTGATCAATAATGATATTGCTTTTTAATGAAAGGAAATAGCAGTGATAGATTTTCTCTGGGTTTATTGATGAGTGTGTATTAGTGGACAACAAGTGGGGCTATTCATTGATCACAGTCAAATTAAAATGTTATTAACAAATCAGACACCCATGTGAATTTTTCCAGGACTTCCACTGTCTTTAAAAGCCCCTGCCTTCTATTTCCCACCCCACTTGCCTTTCATAATCAACACATAAATACCCACTATGTGTAAAGCATATACTTCTCATATATTACCTCATCCACTTCTCTCAGCAACACTGTAGGATGTTACCTTCGTTTACATATTAAGATGACACCAA
This sequence comes from Peromyscus attwateri, assembly GCA_902168425.1. Taxonomy (NCBI): domain Eukaryota; kingdom Metazoa; phylum Chordata; class Mammalia; order Rodentia; family Cricetidae; genus Peromyscus; species Peromyscus attwateri. Next base: position 10,953 of record CABHPP010098509.1, on the reverse strand, counting down.
AGCAAAGAGAAACCAAGACAACTTGCCCGTTATGATATAGTTAATGTCAAGCAAATTTAGACTCTCAGAGACTAGTTTTCTCTGACCCAAAAGTTCATGTTATTTCTACAAGTCCACACTATTTTCCAAAGGGAATGTGGGGGTTGTTTTGTTGCATGACCTTGTTTGAATGGAGACGGGAAAGGGTAAATGAGGAGGATGACAAGGCAAGGTCCCTGTAAGCAGTGTGAAGGAACAGTTTGAACCCATCCAAAAAGGCCCTGGGGCTGCTGCTCTGCCTTGTTCTAAGAGGAAGGCCTCTGTCCATCAAGATTAGTGGAAGGCCAGAAAGTCAAATGTGGCACCTTCAAGTCAAGTGGCAGGATTTAGCACATGTGACCTAAAAGCCTTCTGAGACCCAGTTAAGTTCCCTGTTTTCCAGTAGCTTCTACGAAAAGACAACAGCAGTTTGAAGTTTTCTGCTCTCTGTTCAGAGAGTGTCCCCACTTGGTTCAAAGGCTGATTTTAGACATTCAAGCAACATGCACCGTGCTAGAGAGATTGAGGTTTAATCAATAAAATTGACTGGGAAAGAGCTCAAAAAGCATGTCTCCTCATTCCATGCTTCATGCACTGGGCAGGCACTGAATCTCATCTTGTGTTTGATCTTGAGGATCTCTGAAAATTGTAACTCTTCCTTCCTTCATGAAATTTTAAATACCAGCTTGCATTATGTTCAGTGGGCTAGAAGGTTCCTGCGGCAACTCTGAAGTGTGGGGATTTTATATGAGAAGCATTTTAGTGACCATTACACTAGAGATCAGAGTTTTGTCTGTTCCAGCTCTCTATATTGGACCCTGTTCATTAATGGGTTGGTGCATATCCTCTTTCTCCTCATGAATACACTGCACACTATTGTATCAGTCAGTGGAAATTACCTCTTCCATAGACAGGAAATGAAATGCACTTCAGAGGCTAATGTGTGAGAGATTTCCAGGAACGTGAGAAATAGTTCAAAGTTCTGAAAATGCACAGGAACACATGAACACACAAAACCAACCACTGTGCTTCCTGCATGCTAGGATTTGTTGTAAGAACTTCACTTGCATGAACGCATTTCTTCCTCCCATTTTGCAAATGAGATGGTAGGATCCATAAATATTAAGTAACTTGCTTCATTTAGCTTACATAACTAAGAAGCAGTAAAGTGGTGGTGTTAATGCTGAAGAATATGAATGAATCACCCTAAAATTTATATGGAAGCAAAAAGATTGCAAGGTAACAAAAACTATCCTGAACAACAAAAGCGGTGTAGATATCAACATACCTGATTTCTACTACAGAGATATGCTAACAAACAGCATGGTGACTGGAACAAACCAGATCAAAGGAATAGATGACCAGGTATTATACAAACCCATGCAGCTCTAGCAACGTGGCTTTTGGCATACATGACAAAACGACGTATCAGAGAAAAGATAGCCTCTTTAACAAATGCTGCTGGATATCCACATGTAGCAGAACAACACTCACTCATAGATCATAGATGGTTCTCATGAACTCTATCACTCATGAACTCATAGATCACTCTTATGCTGAACAAAAATCAACTTCAAATGATTCAATAACCTTGGTGTGAGACACAAAACTCTGAAATTGAGTGGAAAAATAACTCAAACATTTCATGATATAGGCACAGGCAAGGATTTGCTCAATAGGGAATCAGTAGTTCAGGAAATACAGTAATAATCAACAAATGAGCCCTCATGAAATTAAAAATTATCTGTACAACAAGGAAATATTTAACAAAGTTGAGAGATTGACTAAAAAGAGTCAACAGAATGAAGAAAAACTGTGAGGTAAACATCTGGCAGAGGATTAATATCTAGAATAAACAAGGGAATTAAAAAAACTTAAGAAATCAAATAGCACATTCAGTAAAAGGGCTAATGAAATGTGAATGACCTGAAATTAATGTCTACCTTCATTAGTCACCTGAGAAATACAAATCAACGCTACCATAGATATTTTATCTAACCCAATTGGGATGGAAGTCTTTAACGAAACAAAAAATGCTGGTAGGGATATGAAGAAAGAGGAACCAATTTATACTGCTCACATGAATGAAACTATTCCAGTCACTCTAGCAATCAATACGGACATTTCTCACAAAAACAAACTGGCTCTATAGTATGACTCAGCTATATGACTCCTGGAAATTTACCTGAAGGAGTTCAAGCCATCACATTACAGGTACGTTTGAACATCAAAGTTTATCACAGCACTATTGATAGTAGTTCAATTATTGAACTAAACTAAGTACACAATACAGAAGAATGTATAAAAAATGTGGTACATCTAGGTTGTTTCTAGGTTCTGGCTATTACAAATAATGCTGATATGAACATAGCTGAGCAAGTGCCCTTGTGGTATGATTGAGTATTCCTTGGGTATATGCCCAAGAGTGGTATAGCTGGATCTTGGGGGAGATTGATTCAACCAAAGAATGGATAAATAAACTGTGGTACATATACACAATGGAATACTACTCAGCAGAGAAAAACAATGACATCATGAGGTTTGCAGGCAAATGGATGAATCTAGAAAAAATCCTCCTGAGTGAGGTAACCCAGACTCAGAAAGACAAACATGGTATGTACCCACTCATAGGAGAATACTAGTTGTGGAACAAGGATGACTGGATGGCTACTCACAACACCAGGGAGGCTACCTGGAAAACAGGACCCCAAGAAAGACACTGGGATCGCCCAGTGACAGTGAAATGGATGAGATCTACATGAACAGTCTGGACGTGAGTGGGGGTAATGAGGGGCGAGGGGCGAGGGAAAGAGAACTTGGGGGAGCAGGAGATCCCAACTGGATCAAGAACAGAGAGGGAACACAAGGAATGTTCATGGTAAATGAAGACCACATGAGAATAGGAAGAAGCAAAGTGCTAGAGAGACCCACAGAAATCCACAAAGATGCCCCCACAATAGACTGCTGGCAATAGTCGAGAAATAGCCCGAACTGACCTACTCTGGTGATAGGATGGCCAAACACCCTAATTGTCGTGCTAGAAACCCCATCCAATAACTGAGGGAACTGGATGCAGATATCCAAGGTCAGGCCCCAGGTGGAGCTCCGGGAGTCCAATTGGCGAGAAGGAGGAGGGTTTATGTGAGCAAGAGTTGTTGGGACCAGGGATGGATGGAATACAGGGACAAGTGGCCAAACGAATGGAAACACATGAACTGTGAACCGATGGCTGAAGGGCCCCCAACTGGATCAGGCCCTCTGAATGGGTGAGACAGTTGACTGGCTGGATCTGTTTGGGAGGCATCCAGGCAGTGGGACCGGGTCCTGTGCTCAGTGCATGAATTGGCTGTTTGAAACCTGGGGCTTAGCAGAGATGCTTGGCTCAGCCTGGGAGGAGGGGACTAGACCTGCCTGGACTGAGTCCACCAGGTTGATCTCAGTCCTCAGGGAGTCTTTGCCCTGGAGGAGATGGAAATGGGGGGTGGGCAGGGGGAGGGGGGCGGGGCGGGAGGGGGGAGAACGGGGGAATCCATGGCTGATATGTAAAGTTGAATTATATTGTAAAATAAAATAAAATAAATTCAAAAAAGTGGTACATATATATGCTGAAGTGTGAAGTTATAGATTGAAACTGTATAAACTTTTAAAGGCAGATTTATTTATATATATATTATGTACATAATATATGTCATAATATAAATCCATGCAGAAGGATGAAATTATTTCATTTGTAGGAAGATGGATGCAACTGGAGATAATCATGTTAAGTTAATTATGCTAATTTCAGAAAAATCATATGCTTTCTTTCATGTGTAGATTCTAGAATATACATATATTTCATATATATACATGAAATCATGTATTCAATGAAATTAGAAACAAAATGGTCTGGGGGAAAAGGGAAGGAAGGGGTGAGAAAAGAAAGTGCTAGGAGTATTGGTAAGAATATTCTCAAAATACAGTATACCACAAACAACATAAAAGCATATGAAAATAGTCTCATTAAATTGGTCTTATTTTGTACAATGTACATAATGAATAAATGCAATTAAAATCAAAAGTAAAATTTAATGTCAGTGGGGGTAGATAGTAAGACTGGTGTTATGAACTATAAGTACACACAACAGAGGATGTATTAATTATCTGAAGTAGGTGGGACCTAATAGAGAAATGGCACCATGAGGAAGTGAGGTAGCAAGTAGGACAGGCCACAGTGCACAAGCTGTGGATTCAGATAGCTGAGGCACAAGTCATCCATCTGTAAAAAGTCAGGACTGCTGCTGTGGGATGTTCTGTATGGCAAATTTGTTGCTAATAAAACACTGATTGGCCAGTGGCTAGGCAGGAAATATAGGCGGGACTAACAGAGAGAATTAAAAGAACAGGAAGGCAGAAGGAGTCACTGCCTGCCAGCCACCGCCAGGACAAGCAGCATGTAAAGATGCCGGTAAGCCACGAGCCACGTGGCAAGGTATAGATTTATAGAAATGGATTAATTTAAGATATAAGGACAGTTAGCAAGAAGCCTGCCACGGCCATACAGTTTGTAAGCAATATAAGTCTCTGTGTTTACTTGGTTGGGTCTGAGCGGCTGTGGGACTGGCAGGTGAGAGAGATTTATCCTGACCATGGGCCAGGCAGGAAAACTTTAGCAACAGACTGCCTCCTTTCCTCCTCTCTGCCAATCCCCTATCAAGAAGGTGCAAGAGACAGGCAATCATATACAGACTGATGTCTTCTAGGTGCTCTCCAGCTTGCCCACTAGCGGTGTGACGTAACATCAGCGCTTGCATCTTACTAAGAGGTGCTTTGATTTTTATCCCAGCAGAAATGGTTAAGTGAAGAAATAGGAAGGTGAAATTGTTTTTTCTTTTTTCTTTTTTTTTTTCATTCATACATCTAAGTGACTAGATCTCACTATTCATTTTATAACTTACACCTAAGTTGGTTTTATTTACTTAGGGTGAGTCAAAATATGCTAAGATAAACGCTGTTAGTATTTTTTAATTTCCCAGTTTTCTCTACTCTTCCACCAGAGGTTTTGTTTTGTTTTGTTTTTTTGTTTTTTTGGTAGGAGTTACATCAGTGTCTTGTCCTCCTAAGATGGGTGTAATCTTGGACAGGGTTATGTGAAGGAAATTTCAAAAGGGGGCGAGGAATGTGGCAGAGGCTGCAAGGAAAAAGCAAAAGCAGTAACTTTGAAGAAAGGAAGCTATACTATGGAAAACAGGGGATTGGGAAGAACCAGAATGTCTTGGGAATTTTCTATCTCTTTCATAATACTGAATAATGCTAGTTTTATGCTAGTTTTAGCTGCTTTGAAATGATTCTCGGTTGCTTGGCCTATAGTACTGCAAATACACACTGTTCTGAAGTTGACCTATGGGAGTCACAGGTTAATGATGAGCCTTGCAACTACTAACTTAATTGTATTGTGCAGTTGTGGAACAGTGCCTGTGGTCTCTTGAGCACCTCTCATATATGGAACCAAGCAAGTTAAACAGTAAGCTTTGAGCTGCAGTGCAACTGTATGAAATCTGCCAGAGATTCCACTGCTGAACATCATCTTGTTAAGTACTGACTTCAAGCCTTCATTCAGACTCAAAGTTAGAAGCAAAACGTACCTGGCATTTAATTATTATGCCACCTGGCAGTTGGAACTAGCCATCAGCAAGCACAGACTTTGTGCCTGGAAGGAATGAATGTTCTTCTTTTCCTGAAGTAAAGGAGGTGGCATTCTACTGCAGGATACAGAAAAAGGTGAATTTCTTTCTGTGCGTCTAACTTAGAAGGCATAGCTTGCTATCGTCCATTAACGTTTACATTTTAGAAGCAGAATAGAGTAAGGGGGTTGGCACTAATTGAGATTTACTATGTACCAACCAGTAGATCTTCTATCGTTATTTAAATTCTTATTACCATTTTACAAATGAAGAAGTAGTTAAATTACTGGCCCGAGGTCACTAAGTTGTAACGGTCATAGTAAGTTTGGTGGAGGACAGAGGAATGGTGGTGTCTAATTATCAGGGAAATGCTGAAAACAGTAGCAGGAGAAGGACTGCTTGAAACACTTCTGGTTGCGAAGAATAATTGTGTTATTTTAGTTTAATGGTTGAAGACGATAAAAATACATGGAGGTCCTAGACTGTGCAGGGAGCCAATAAAATGTGAGTGTGACTCTGAAGATGGCAGCGTCAAAAATCAAAGAAAGGAGGCTAGAGAAATGTCTCAGTGTTTAAGAATACTTGCCAGGCCATGATGAGGACCAGAATTTGAATCTAACACCCACATAACAAGCCAGGACTCCTGTAACTCCAGCTCTGAAAGATCCGATGCCCTCTTCTGACCTTGGTAAATAAACACACACACACACACACACACACACACACACACACACACACACACACACGCACGCACATGCACGCACATGCACGCACATGCATACACATGTAGAGGGGAGGAAAAGACATAGAGACACAGAGACACACAGAGAGGTGAGAGATAGGGAGAAACCTTTAAAAAAGAAATAGAAAATAATTCAAACTGTTATTCTAAACTCTTGCTTTCTCAAAATCCAGATTTTCCAGTAGTCACAGGACTAAATAAGGAAATCTGGTTAAGTCGAGTGAGCAACAATACCAAGACCAAGTTTTCTCTGTTTTGAGGTGAGTTATTGAGATTGTCTACAGCTTTTCGGAAGAGCTTTGAGAACATAGTTCTCCTCTCTGGCCTGATTCACTTGTGGCTTTGATCCTTTCACCTCAGAGCAAACATTTTGGTGACCTGCTAAGATCACCCCATATGCCCTCTAGATCTGTTCAGATGCTAAATGAAAACAAAGTTCGGGGTCTCACTTGCACTGTTTACTGGCAACTATAATTAGCACCTTCCTCTCAGGCCGGCCAGAGGCCAGGTGTTTAGCCTGCTTAGTTTAGGATGTTCGAGTTGGTTGCACATGGAAAGCATCTACTAGCACAGCTCTCTGAGGCCTGCTGGAGGCCAGGTGTCAGTGTGGCCTTATTTTTAGAATGGTGGAGTCGGCTGCCCATTGAAAGGCTACAGACAGCGAGGAAGCACACACGGCATCAAGGGCAACCAAACAACTAAAATATCGATTACGCAAACACAGGGACCAAATAATGTCATGTTCAGCAGCACTGCCACTAGCTCCATATGAGACTAGGGACAGAAAAGCATTTTAGGGGACAAGTGATGAATGCACAGTATTTCATCTATGCCAAAGGAAGTCGGGGTATGTATGCATTTGTCTTATTTCCTAAAGACTGAGCAGTCATATTAAAATATACATTTTAACACTGGCACACTATCCAGCTGAACTTTCTTCTGTTCAGAAACTTTATCTTCCTTACTTTCTTCCACCTGCTCCTCCATTTCCATGAGGTTCCAGTTGTCACCAAAATCACACACTCATTTTCACTTCTGTCTCTGCTAAACCCACACACTGACTCGGGAAAGTCTCGCCCTGGGTATTCAGATTGATTTCTTTTACTTTCCTGCTTCTGTCAAGCTACTGGAAAATGTGTTAATGATAACACAGTAGGCTGTGGCCCCAGCTACCCACCGGCAGCTTGATGAATCGGGTCTGAAAATACTCTCCAGTCCTTTCACTCACCTACGACTAAGGGCGTTTCCACTCTGTTGAGCCTCTGAAATCCTTATATTTTCTAGTGTTTGAGTCCTTATCCTAGGAGGAGCAAAAACATTTGTATTTAAGAAAGACAGTAGCTATATACATTATGATATGTGGGCTCACAATACCATTTGTTCATTCACAAACATACATATTTATATATTATATATATATTTATTTATATGTTATGTACATAGTCTGTGAAAGTTGAAAAATTTACACATTTGGTGGCAGATTTCTGGCTTTGTGCTTTTCCTATATCTTTTTTTGTTATAATAAAGTGAAAATTTGGTGAAAGAACATTAACTAAATAAACGGAGCCTTGTGTGGAGCCTTACTTTCTAAAGTGGATCTTCGCAAAATAAGAAGAGGCATGAACACAGAGGGCTGGGATTTCTGCAAGCAGAGACTTGAAGTCCACTTGCAGGTAAATCTCAACATCGGTGCAATGGTTCCACGGGAGAACAATAGTAATTGCAATGTGTTATCACTCGGCAGGAAGCCAACTTATAACCAATCATTTTCTGGAAAAACAGCCCAAACGATGATCAAAGTGAAAGGCTTACTGGCTGATACACAACCTTCTGGAGTTGGTATAGTTAGAGTCAGCTGGATTACTGTCAGACTCCGGGCCCTTCCCATGTCATGTGTTTACTGAGTATTTTCACTTTTTCCCAGTGCCATCTCACAGGTACTTTAGGTTAAGAAATTAGTTCTCATTTTTTTCTAGGAAGAGGGCTTTTGAGTTCCAATTATGGACAATTATGGTATTATCATTGCTTTTTCGTAAACAACAATGAACTTAACACTAACCCCGTTACCTTTTCAAATCCAATTTATCATTAAAAGTCCATATAGAGTTTCTCTAGCACAATCGTGCCAACAATGAATACTTAGCAGATGTTCCTCCCTGTCCCCATTTTCCTAACGAGTAATTCTCTAACTGTAGGCTAATAACTTATTCCTTGTTAGAGCTAAATATTTATATGTGCTGGATGTTACTACTTTATTCAATGATCAATTCTGTGGTAAAGTGATCTTGTTTTGTCTCTTACCCTTCAATACCTTATGTATTGGCCAAAACCACAGAAAAAACTGAAAAAATATTTTCCACTAAGATTTATATTTACACACACACACACACACACACACACACACACACACACACACACACGGGGAGAGAGAGATGAAGACAGACACAGAGAAAGCAAGCCCTAGCTGCTGTGTCTAGCTTTAGCTGACAGAAGTTTCAAAGAACCTCCTGTATATCAAATTGAAATTTAATCTTTCAAAGGGGATTCACATTCACAGAAGTCAACATTCAGTGCAAGTTCTGGAAAAACCATAAGTTACTTCTGATATATAATGGTTCTTGGAAGTTTTATACTAAATTTAACCTGAGATCAGGACAGCATTCTGCCATATCTATAACTTGGTAAAATACACAGGTTACCAGAGGCTAATTGTCTACATTTGCACCCCTTGACAGATGTATAGATTTTAGTTATGTATGTGCTGGAAAATTGAGGGTCAGCTGTTCTTTGTAAAATCCAGCAAAACTCCAGTTGAAATGTGTTGTCATTCATTTTGAGATTAAAAATCTTGGATAAAAATCCAGGTCATTATGCATTTTGAGATGATGATGATGATGATGATGTGTGTGTGTGTGTGTGTGTGTGTGTGTGTGTGTGTGTGTGTGTTTATGCCATAGAGAGAAAGAAAGGGAGGGAGGAAGAGAGAGAGAGAGAGGAGACAGAAAAATAGAGACAGAGAGAGACAGAGACAGAGACAAAGAAAGAAGTTAGAAAATCTGGGTCTAGATGAGAGAGAGAAAGAGATAGGGGGAAGGTTAGAAAATCTGAATCTAGATGATAGAGAGAGAGATTAGAAAATTTGAGTCTAGATGAGATGAACTGGAATCCTAACTCAGCTTTTCAAGGCTGTGCAACCTTAGAACCATGCTGGTCCTCAGAATTCTTCTCTGATACTAAGTAGTTCGGCTAAGTTCTAAGTACTTTTTCTTCTATACTTTTTCAGGCTATAATTCTAAATTTAATGACTACTGCAAGAAAGTTTTATTTTGTATATGTTACACACTAGGCTATCTGCTTTAATGATTTTTACATTGTATCAATTGAAATTAAGTCAGTTATGCCATCTTGGGTTTAGTCACAATGCAGAGAGATGTCTTTGTGAAAAAACTCTTTTTGCTTTGATGGAATACTACCTATAAGTCAGTGGTTTGTTCTTTCTTCTAGGTCTAATGGCTTTCAAAAAGCCTGATGCTATCTTAATGCACTCATTTTGTAGCACCAGCTAGCCAGCTGCTCTGAAAGTGCATCCCGTGGAACCGCTGACATCTGTCTCAAAGTGTATCTTCCAAGGTATATGTCCTAAGAGGAAATGGGCCCTGTTTTTCGGAGACAAACATTACTAGGATACCACTATTTTGAAAATTAGGGTGTACTAGTTTTTGCAATAAGCTTACTTGATATCACTGTGGCAGCCTGTCTCCAAGGTGATGCTCATCAATTTCTTTAAGTTTGCCCATACACACAGGGCATCCTGCACTTGAAAAGCAGCTAATGCTCATTTTCTCCTTTGACCACAGGTTGGCTTGTGGCTACTTTGGCCCACAGAATACTGAAGAAGTGGTGTCCCAACTTCTGGCTGTGCTATCTGAGACCTTCCAGCTTCGCTTGAGTCTGTGGGCATGCTCACTTTAGGGGAGTGAAGCAACTGTGTGTCACTTAGTCCAACTGCTTTGAGGCTATGTGTCATATGGGAAGCCCAAGACAGCCATGTTGAAAAGCTTCATAGAGACACAGTTTGCTGTGGATGTCTTTCTGTATGCTGTGAATATATGTTGCTCTGATTGGTTGATAAATAAAATGCTGATTGGCCAGTAGCCAGGCAGGAAGTATAGGCAGGATAAACAGACAAGGAGAATTCTGGGAAGAGGAAGGCTGAGTCAGGAGAGACGCCAGCCTGCCATCCAGGGAGAAGCATGTAATGGCACACAGGTAAAGCCATGGAACATGTGGCAACATATAGATTAACAAAAATGGGCTGAGTTTAAGTGTAAGAGCTAGTCAGTGGTAGGCTTGAGCTAATGGCTGAGCAGTTTTAATTAATATAAGCCTCTGTGTGTTTACTTGGGTTTGAGTGGCTGTGGACTGGGCGGGACACAGGAAAATTTCAGCTACAATAGTTGACTGGTCCTCAGCTGACCTAGCTACCCGTTCCCAGACACCACCAATGAATCCTTAATGCTCTAGTCTGAG